>JALLAY010000443.1:0-15411 GCA_036939635.1 Cyclotella baltica | reverse complement strand
TAGTATAGCGGTCTCAATGTTAATGGCTGCAACCATTCATCCTATCTTCTTCTGTGTCCATGAAGGAATTTTCTAATGACAAGTAAATTAATAGCACACACCATCAAGCTGTAAGCTCAAATAATGTTCGGTCTCAAAATGGTGTAGTGCTTTAACATACAATGCTGCTTGATCAAACATGAATATGTAGAACAAAATCCACAAACACCCAAAATCGACAAATCAATCACTCTCCTCCCCCTCCTCCAACTCAAACCCCTCATCCAAATCCGGCAAAGCTTCTGCCCCCAAAGGATCCAACCCATGAATCCTCAACCCCGCCATCATTTGTTCCGGTAACTCCTCCTCCGTATTCCCCTGTATAACAAACCCTAAATCAATCGTCAACACTTGAACGCTGCTCCGTACCACTGCCAGTATATTCCGTGCCGCTGCCGACGAAACAATATCCAAATCGGCTTCTAGGTATTCGGCATATTGAAATTGTGGTTGGGGTGGAGCATAAACGTAGGTAATTGGGAGTTGCTTCCCAACCAAAGCTGGTTTACCCCCCACAACGCGTTTGACCACCCAAGGTCCTTCCACTACCACCGGGACTATTTTCCAAACAGCGTTCTTGTCTGCATCATCGGATAAAAAGAAGTTACACAGTACCTTTTCCGCCGGAGTAAAGTCATCGGTGGACGGTAACGGTTTAGTCGTATCGCCGTAATTGTGATTACGTCGTAGAAATGGAAGAAACTTTGACGGTATTTCATGGTACGTCGCGTAAACTCCCCAAGGCAGACGATAATTAATAATAAACGTCGGTGCATCTCGCAATTTTCCTCCGAGTAAACTTGGATTCCGTCCAATATCACAAGGTGGATTATCCGTGAGCAACAAATCGCATCCCCGACATGGCAACAGGAAATCCTCCGACGGCACCTTCTTCTTATTACTCAAATACTGCGGTCCACGAACGTGAAAATTGGCCGAGGGGGGAGACGACCAGCAGTTCAAGTGAGATCCCAGTTCGGATCCGGGTGGGAACGGTTGTAATGTTTTCAGTGGGACTTTTGGCGGAGGTTGTTTGGGTGTAATGGAGGCGGCTGTGGCGCTGATTCTTCGAAAGGATGTTTGGATTAAGTTGTATGCTCCTGTGGAAAGGGGTGATGTTTTAAATTCTGTTAGGGATGGACGTAGAGATGCTTCTTGTTGTTGATTGGCTTGTTTGTCTTGACTTTTTTGGTCATTGTAGGTTGATAATGGTTGCTCTCTTGATTTGCCATCTCCAACTTCTCGTCGAGAGTTGAAATAAACAGCCATGTGATATCCAATCAAGACACAAGATGCAAGGAAGCACACCAAAACATCAAGCTGCATGGTAACAGTACGACCTTGCAGCAATTTAAAGAGAACCGCCCCGACTGCAAACATGATTGAGAATGTCACTTGATCCTGCGGTAAGATCATACCAGATGCTGCCATTGGTTTGTACTTTGCTTTTGGTCCAACAATTGTCTTTTGTAGATTATTGCTGAGTACATCTCTGGAAGCAATTTCGTCTCGATAATCTACCTTTTCATCTTCTTTTTCATCATCAATGACCAAATCACCACAACTACCCCTCAACTCCTCATGCTCCCTCTCCCGTTCCACAAGACTGGCCCTACGTCGAACCGACTGGGGTCGAATTGATCGTGTGGATTCCTTCTCTTGCGCCTGTGGCAAGTTCACATGACGTGCACCCGACGATTTATCATCTACACCATTAGCAACATCTTCATCCATGACAACATCCGTTAATAAAAAGTATTCAAACCCATAAATCAACTCATCCACCACCGGAGGCAAAATCTTGCCCTCATCCCTATCCACATTACCAACACCGGCAAGCACCAACCCAGTCAAGAACCGTTCAAAAGCGCCATTGATCAATTTCCTCCTCCGATGCGCTACCTTTTGAACCTGAGTAAAATTAGATTTGATACCAAACTGCCGTTTTTCCGACAAGACAGTTTCATAAAATTCATCGACAGCTTCTAAAATGGATCGGATGGAGATTGGTGCGCTTTTGGGGAGGAGGTGTGATGTCCTTCGTGGTGCTTCATCTTTGCTATTGTTGTTGTGGTTGAGGCTGCCAACGACATCATCAAATTCCCCCGCTAAATCGCTCTCATTCGATTCCGTATTGGTAGTGTAGTGCAGTATCTCTAGTGGCTTTTCTAGTAGTTTCCACAGCTTGCGACCACCACTACTTCTACTATTGTTGGATGATCCCTTGCGAGCGTGGAAATTGACAACCTCCACGGCGTACGAGTGCAAAGCGTAGGCTAAATTACGTATGTCTAGGTAGCGTTTGGAGAGGTGGAATGTTTCTAGTTGCACTTCCTCCTCGCCGTTGGGTTGTTGAGACTGGACCCGTAAAATGTAATCCGTCTCAATCGAAGGATTAACAATAGAAGAAACGACGGATTGATGAGACGCACAACGGTGAATGTCCACGTCGATTACTTCGATGGAGAGTGTGCCGTTTAGGAGGTTGGTGTGGAGGAGTTTATTGTCGGTGGTTACAGGGGGTGATAGTTGGTGGCGGTGGTTCGTCATGGTTGTTTTATGATGTTTGGCTTCATTCGGCTCGTGGTCGAGTTCTCATAGGTTCTCATTAATCGTTCAACGCTCAACACATCTATTGTGTCAGACGTAGATTTGTATGTAGGAATAGTACAAATGTTGGCATCTTTTATCCAAGATGGTTGACAGAAAACATGACTTGTAATAGATGACGACCCACAACATGGACCGTGTGAAATCTAAGGTATCCCCTTTTATCATGAAATAATCCCAACAGAGGATTGCACCCCACATCTTTAGGAACTTGTTTATGAACACATTCATATATCCAGTCTAGAGGATTGGGCAGGGGAGGAATGGGGTATCGTATGTAGTGATGTGTCCATAAACGCCTACTTACCATACTACCATTGTTCTACACTAGTAGAGTCAATGTGGCTCTAACCTAGAGTCTTAGAGTCATGATCTTGCCCAAACAAAAATAAATACTTTAATTATGAACTGACTCAGCTAACCTTCTCTTGGGTATTGGTTACTATGATAAACCGTCACTCAAGCCCAAATGATTCATTTTCTGTACTATTATACGTAATGTCTTAACACTTCTCAAAATAGTTATTTGTCAAGTAAGAAACCTAATGATGGGGTGCAAAAAGCGTTTGGTCTGCTTGATGAAGGATGTGGGAGAAAATTCTAATCAAATATGAACAGAATGGTGTATGTTTATAGTTTCATCTACTTATTGCTAAAAGGTGAATTCAGGATCAGCTGTACACAACAATAATGTGGATCTTCAATCAGAACAAAAGATACCTTGACACCGGAATTCTAAGAACTCCAATGGATTGGTAAGAAACAAGAATCTTTCTATGACTCCCTTAAAGTGTTTGGTCTTTCTCATAACTCGTATTTCATCAATGTTCTAATGGTCATGGCTGGCCAAGTGTATTAATATTGGACCTAACAAAAACAATCAATATGGTTTTTAATGGATAAGAAACTACTTGGTATTACCTCTGAGATCACCAAAGCATAGCACCAACTTTGTAAATAATTCCACTCTGTCTTGTGTAGGAGGATGACTTGCTAACTATCAATGAGCACACAAATACCCAACAAAAAGGCAGCTTCCAATCCAAATCAGTTCAACAACAACCTCTGCATAACCCAGTTCATGAAAACTTGGCCATCTCTTTAACAGCATCAGTCATCTTACATTGACTGCCCATTTTTATAGTCAATGACTGCCACAGCATGCTGCCATCTATTGACCTCAACTCTCTATGCTGCAATAGTTTTGGAGGAAATTGATGGCAGTTTGTTTGTATGATAGAGCATTTTACAGTTTTATAGTCAAACAAGCTGCATCAGATGGACACAAGGGGTGACAATGCTTTTGGTGAGTTCTATGGCAGTTTGTTGGGATGTGTATAATAACTACATACAGTTCATAAATATAAATTACAAAGTTGAAACAAAAAATGGTAGCCATACTAGGTGTGCGAGGACAAAATAATCTCCACATCTGGAGGATTGTGTCATGGTCATGAAAGGAGAATTTGTTTTTTTGTCAATGAAGATGCAGAGTTCTCCAGGCACCTGCTGAGGAGCCAAATCCAATCATGGAATTGTGTTCTTTCACTAGGAAGATTATGCTGAAAATAATACACTTTATCTCTCAGATACTTCAACTGGTGCCATGCAACATTTATTATAAAGGTCATAGTAAAATCAATAAATGCTACTAAGCAATCTTTTCCCACCAAGACGAAAGGAAACCTCTAGTATCAAACCAATCAATTTATGGCGACCTGCTCAACACTGCCTTAACCAAATCAACATCCATCTGTCCAAACTACTCCTCCGGCTTGAACTCAAAAGAATTCACTCTCTAGACTGAATTTGTTCAAAAAAATTAAACCATGACATGAGTAGTTTTTCTTCTATTGTAAAAAATGATCGTCCAAACAGACCCAAAGTAAATGTTGCCTTACACCTCAGCCCAAAAACTACGCACTTTGTCACAAGATAGGTTTCATATTCCGGGCAGAATTCCGCCAAAATTCTGTCGGAGTGTCAGATTCCGAACAATTTTGACAAGAACCATGGTTCTGACCGATGTGTCGTTTCAGACAAAAGGGTGCGACACAGCCGACCGGAATTAGTTCCGGATTTTAATCTAGGCAGCCCCTTCAGCAGTCCCATAAATCAACCGAACCGAACTGTCATCTGTGTAATTGAAACCATCCCTCTCTTCCCCCTACCCAATTCGAGAGCCCCCATCCCTTCTACTGCATGCCATCACAACTGTAATCCCCCCTATTAGCCCTATTGTCTCCGCTTCTGCCGTCACTGTCACTGTTAAAATACAGGTAAATTATTCGCTTCTGCTCCGGCTACAATGCTGAATCATTGTCATCTCAATTACCTATTATTTAAACCTCCTAATTTTTTACATTAATATTCAACAACAGCCGCCGCCCCCGTCCCCTCCTCCCGCCATGTCTGTCCCCTCCTCCCACCACCTTGTTATTGGCGATTCTGCCCCTTAATTGACCACACTACAAACCTCACTCCTTCTCAATAATTAATCGGGTAGGTTATTTGTGCCCCCCCCTCTTAGCTCCATCACCTGCTAGCAACTGTCATCCGCCAAAACTTCCTTCCCCTCTTTTTCAGTCTATGGCGCTCCAGACTTTGCACCAGGTAATTTATTCATTTTTAACGTAAATTTCTTGTTTTGATGTTTTCTTACCAAACACCTTTCAACACCTCTTTTACATATGCTTTTATCTTTATTTATTGTGTGAATTAATTCAATGGGTCAAACTACCAATCAAGGTCCACCGGGCAAGAGAACCGGGCATAAGGAAATTTAGAGGACACTGCATCTGAACTCTAGACTGAATTTGTTCAGAAAATTTATTTGTGTCTTGCAGACCAATACTGCAAAGATTTTATTCCATCCAATTGATTGTTTCCCGCTCATAGCACAGTTGGTCCCACAAAGAAGACGAGTTTGTTTCAGATTGTTGGTTCCCTGACTGTAGCAAAAGGGTAGCATAGATGATTGTTAGACTGTAGAAAAGATGATTATTTTGACTGTAGCGAAGATTGTTCACCGACCGTGTCAAGAGATTCCACCAAAAAGATATTGTAGAGATTTTGTCACGGTCAAGAGATTCCATCAAAGAGATTGTAGAGATTTCGTCACAGTCAAATGATTCCGTCAAAGAGATTATAGAGATTCCTCCACGGTCAAGAGATTTCGCCGAAAATGTTGTGATGGTAGATGCCCATGTGATGAACACAAAGGTGAAACATGTCCTAGTGGAGAATCCAACTTGTTCTTCCATAATAAAGAGACTGGCAATGCTGCAACATGTACTGATGGAAGACAAATAGCAACTGTCAATGGTCGATTTTTTAGGAGCCAGATGTTTATTTATAAGAGATTGAATTTTAGACAGCTAGAGTCAAAACTTGAGCAGATGTTGAAGAAGCCAGTTGGTACTTGCCCTAAAAAGTGAGACTTGGATTATTGGATGATTGGCAAGTATGGAATCAGATTACCTTACAAATTAGGAATCTCTCATTTACACGGAAACCACAATGTTTCAATTGCAAATTGAATCGACCTGAGAGCACAGATAAGAACACTGATTAAAATGGCCACACCTTCTGTGATTGTGATTGCGAGTTAAGTGAATTTGGAGGACTCTCATTCAGCTTGCCCAGGTGCCATAACAGGTGTGGAGAAAGAAGTTGTGAGAAGTGCACTGTTTAATTTGTTATTGCCAAGCCCACATATACAATGAACGTACCATTAGTTCTAAAATAAGTTTGTAAATGCAACTATAGAGACAGTACTAACTAAAGATTTAAATCACAATGTTTTACAAAGAAAGCAAAGTATTAACCTGATCAGGATCATGTCCTAAAAATGACAAGTCTGCATACCCACCCTTCTCACTAGTGATTGCATCATACAAAACCTGATACTCCTTCACAACTCTCTTGGCAGTCTTGGAACGTGCACTCTTTCTCAATTCGGGGTCTTTAATACTATCCTCAAAGGTTGGGATAGGCGGTGAATAAAGCGAAGAATAAAATTGTTTCATGGCAGTTTCAATATTTGACTGTGACAATCCCGGATGAGATGACATGGTCATTCCCTCGACATAAACTGCATCCATTTGTTGCATTGCCAACTGAATTCCAGACAAACCACAGAGTGACAATACCTTCTCTGCTTCTGTCTCCACCAATTCCTCCACTAGTTCAGTCTCTTTTTCGGAGATGAGGTCAATCCATTTTTTGGCCTCAGTGGATTCTAACCCACATTTCACTGTGGAGCTCATTGCAGATTTAAGTGCTGCACCATCATCTAGGGACTTGAGATATGGAATGGCTGCATCAACCAAGGTTCTCACAAGGAATGACAAAGAGAGTTGCTTCATGGAGACATTTATTTCTGGCAAGGAAGAATCATCTGCAAACCCAGGTGAAGCCACTCGTTCTTCGGCTACACGAACAATCAATCGTTGAGCCAGAACTGCTTCTGTTGCGTTGGGAGAGGTATGATTACTCAACATTGCCCCATAGGTGCGTAGAGAGGCAACATAGGACTCAGAAGCTTCCATCAGACATTCGACACATGTTGTAAAGAGTGGATTTTTTGCACTCTCGCCGCTGCCAATAGCACCTTCATTCGTTTGCTCCAGTTTCTCCAATGCATTCTGCACAGCAGAGCTATAGAATTTGAGCAGTCCACAAATCGAAAACAATGCCACAATCTGATTCAACGAAGAAGTAGCAACATCTTCGTCATCATCATGAGTCCCTGCTTCCATCATCATTCGAGAACGTGCATCCATCAAATCACCTTGCATATCCTCAACTTGCTCATCCAACAATCTTCTCTGAGAAGTCAAAGACTTGACAACTTGCTTAATACGTGTTCCAAGAGGACGAGCCAGTCCTCCCATACTCTGACTCAAAATTTCAACAACATTCATGGGCTTGCTCACGTCATTCTCAGCCTCTTCTTCATCAACATTTTCATCAGCTTTACTCTCCGACGCATGCTCCGCAGCATCAACATCATCACTCCCCACCTCCTCCCAAACAAACAGCGTCTTAACCAACTCCCCCTCAACCCTAAAAGACCGAAAAGCAAAAGCCAACATATCCCCCACATACCCCACAGGATCATGCGCCCTCATCTCCAACGGAGCCAACCCGCCATACCCATTTGTCAACGCCAACAAAAATCTCCTCGTAACCTCCGCCCTTCTACTACCCCCAATCATCTCCAGCGCATGAACATGCCTCTCCCTCGAATTCCTCAATACATGCAAAGCCTTTCGTAAAACTCCATCGGCATAAGCCTCATCCATATCATCTCCATCACGGAATCTTGCATTCAGCATCATCCCCTCTTCGTACACTGGAACACCAGAGTCGGATGAAGAAGTCGGTACGTTCCTCATAGTATTGGAAGAAGCCACACCTATACCTAAATACATTTGAATAAATTGATACAATCGTTCATTCGCCTTTTCCTGACGTAAAGCCAATTGTTCCATCATTCTCAAGGCCGAATGTGTCCCAATCCTTTCTTGTGGTTCGTCGTAGCCATCCTCTTGCCACTCTGATTTTTCTGCACCAAAAGTCTTGCTTAATTCACGTCTTATCAACGCCAACCTCTCTAAGGCATTCAAAAACGCGTAAGAGTCAGATTGTGTCCCCTCAAATTCATAAGTGTCCAATAATCTAGTTTCTTCTTCGTTCAAGTCGAATTTTTCCAAAAAGGCTTCTACGGCGATGCGTCGTTTGGTGGAGGCGAGGTAGGACCGGTGAGCTTGGTAGAGGGTGGTTGCTAGGGTTTGTTCTGAGGTGAATGCTTCTTCTTCTCCTACACTTACACCCTTTGCACCTACATCTGATGCTCCATGATCACCAGCACCACCACCTACAACGGAACCAACACCATTATGACCGACGAAATCAACCCCCACCCCCCGTCCAGCATGCCATTCCAAAATCTCAGCACATCGTTCCACCCCCTCGGCACGTATACGTAATGTCGTCGCGGCGTCGGCCAATTTTTGTAATTGAGATTGAAATTTTAGAGCACGTAAAAGAGCGGATTGTTCGATTGTGGATCGGATGGAGCGGGGGTCTATTGGTGCTGTTGCTCCTCCTCCGCCCCCTCCTCCTCCTGCTGCACCAATGTTGTTGCCAGCGCCACCGCCAGCAGCACCGCCGCCTAGATTATTGTTGCTGCCACCAGCGGCAGAATCACCCTCACCCAAACCAGCCAGCGCCTCCAAAGCCGAAAGCATGGCGGGTGTATCGGTTCGTACCGAGAGGGCACGGGATACTTTGGTAGAGAGGATGTCGTTGCTCATGGTTTATTTCGTTTTTGTGTGCGTGATGTGTGATCTGTGTGATGTGATTTTGGATAGGCTGCAAGATTTTATTTTTGTGTAAAGAAAAAGATAATTTCTTTGAATTTCTCATATTTTCATGTAAAAAAGATACGAGTTTTGCGGGATTAATGAATGTTACAAAAAATAAGACGTGTGAAGCTACTGTACATTTGACTTCTAATGCCCACCCCCTAATTCAGCAGGCTTAATGCTCCAACTTCCGATGGTAATTTTCCAATTCCCATGGTTGCGTGGAGTCCTCCAGCGAGTGAATCACTCCACGCAACTTTGAATTGCGGCGATCGCCCTACTAGAAGCCGAGCATTAAGCCTGCTGAATTTTTGCATGCTGATTTGATGGGAAATTTATAAAATTTATTTGAGTACGTTTGAATTTGAACGGTCAAATGGTATGAAAAAAATCATGTAATTAGTAAAGTTGAAGTCAAATGTACTATCTGCTATCTCAGTCAATATCCACTTTCACGACCCACCCCAAATGGATTCTAGACCAGAATTTCACGCTGAATCCGAATATGACATCTGTTTTGGACAAAAAAGGGGTCTTGAAATACCCCGTGGACGCTTGATCTCAAATGCACAGTATTTGCTATTGTACGTTTTACTCTTAAAATTTAGAATGGTATAAATTTTGAGCAGAGCAATGAATTTTGAGCCAGTGATTTTTCACATTGATTTGGAAAATGTAGACATTAGCAATGCTAGAAATGCATAACATTACTAATGTTTATTAACAACATGTATCAAAAATATGCAAAAAAGAGGTACTAATTTCAGTTGCCCAACAACTGATTCAAGTCTCATAACATGGGCAATCAAAATCATGCTTGATTTGAAATGTCCTTTGATGTTATTACTGTAAATGCCCGGAGCCTAGCTGCACTTAGTCGTCGCTTTGTCACAATGGTTGTTGCACGTCCTTTTGTACCACTTGATAATACACTCTGTGAGGAGTTCCATGGAAACGTACTCGGGTTACTGAGGCTTTTCTTCCTCCTGGTTCTTGATGTTTCAAGCTCAGACGAAATGCCTGCGGTGTCACTGTCTTCAGATTCCGAATCCTCAAAGGTATGCCAACAATTCCCATTACGAGTCAATAGTGATTTGACTAATAACTTCCTCTTTGAAGGTTCCATGAATGTACCAATCGCATCTAGATCTTCCTTAGACAGCACATACACCTCCACCTTGGTTTTAGCCACAGCCGTTTCTTGACGCACGCCAGATGCACTCTTTAAACAAGACTCTCCAACATGGTTTCCAACACCTAAAAGGAGGCCGGTAGATTGGAACTTTTGCCTGGTAGTCTCGGCATCTGCTCTCCCTGCAGAGTCCAACTCTGACAAATCAATTGGCAACAAAATGCTCACAACTCCAGATACTATAAAATATACTTCCCAGCCTAGTTCGCCAACCGAATATATTATGGATTTGGGTGGATACACTTGGTGTGTAAGTGCATTGCATAGGCGTTTTTGGATAATGTTCGGCAGAGCTCTGAAAATTGGCACCGTCTCAATCGCTTTTGATTTAACAGCGAAAGATATGTCAAGCTGTAGTGGTTCAGGTAAGAGACTTAAAGTCTCGCGCTCGTCTTTGGTTTGTGAATATTGCCACCTGCAATGATGGAAGTATAAAATGTTGTTTTGTATGGATGGAGGGAGTTTTCGGTATTCCATGTACTCTTTCAGTTTTTGGATCTGTGTTTTGAACGAGTTAGCCCCGAGAGTATCATTTTGGGATAGTAGCTGAACCATGGCACCTGAAGAGAGACACTAAAAGCGTCAGAAATATGGACAAAATGAAGAACGCAGTTTCAAATGCCACATGACTCTTACCAATCAAACCGGCCAAAAAGCATGCGCCGATCAACACAACTACATTCTCCCAAACTGTTTCAAGTTCCGTTACGGGGCTAATGTCACCTTAATAAAAATACAATTTGAGTGAGTAAGACAAGATTGGCATAAGAAGAAATGAAGGTAGAGAATGACCTCACCGTAGCCCACAGTACTCAAGGTTGTGATGGAAAAATGTAAAGACCGGAAATAGCAGTCAATCATTGAAACACTACAGACATTGTGCCTCCTTAGTGATTCATCCCATGTAGATGTGCAGCGTTGGGTACCTGATTCTCCGCTCCAAGGGCAGTCTTGTGTAGCCCAAGTGAATTCCAAGTCACGCTCCAGCTCACGATGAACGAGGAACCACAGACATGCAACCCAATGATTTGCCACTGCGTAGAAGAAAATGATGCGAGATAGCAGATTTGTTGCCAAGCTTATTCCAATGTCACGAAGGGACAAGTGATCAGCAATCAGATTGAAGAAATTGGGGATGCGGAGCACTCTAAGTAGACAAAGCAATCGAAGCTTCAGGCTTCCGACTGCAGCCCACTTATATGAACAAAAATCGATTATCGCAAAGGAGGAAATGAAGTCAATCATCAGTCCATGCTTGATGTAGTGTTCCCTTATTGAGCTAATCTCTGTAGAGATGGTCCCATGCTCAGAAAAAGCAAAATGGGTAGACCTCAAGTAGAAATCTACAAGAAAGAATAAGTCCACCACATAATCCATGAGAATAGGAGTTCCAGATTCATCTGTCACAGGCCGAAATGCCATCCGAAACAATGTAAATACCGAAAAATAAACAATGCCGAGAGTACAGAGAACGTCCCATAAAAACCTAAACCGTGTTCCTGGCATGAACAATCCAAGGATTTTACGTTTCTTTCTTGTGGCAGTTTCATCCGTGTCTATCATTTTGCTTAATTTGTTCTCTTTGACCTTACTTGCCAAAAGGTTGTCCTGGATGGCTTTGTTTCGTGTTTTGTTGGCTTCGTGGACGCTGGCGAACGTTTTGAGCATTTGCATGAGATCAAAGTCTCTTCTCTTTAGCTCATGGAATAGGTCTTTCTTGAGTAGCTCCAGTACGTCGCAGAATGTGACTGCTTTTACAGCAGTTGCACGTGGCTGCTTGAAAATTAGACTTGTCTCGCCAAAGTATGAGCCCTCCACCAAGGTAGCAAAAACAGTCGCCTGAGCATCTGGTGAAACCACTTGAACAACCCCACGCTCCAAGAAGAACATTTCTTGCCCCATGTCTCCAGGATGAGCAATTGTGTCACCTGCACAAAATATCAGTGGCTTCAAGCAGACTGCCAATGCATCGACGATATTGGACGAGCAAAAGTCAAAGAAAGGGCAATTTCGAATATGTTCCGATCGTTGTTGCAGTGTCAGTGTGAGAAGGGAGTGTGGTAGCTGCTGAATTACATCATCTTCATCCGTGTTTCCTCTATGGGAGGTCCAAAGAAATCGTGTAAAGTCATCTACTCTGGCATGTAGTTCATAACTCAAATGGTGCTGAAGATGCCATCAAGTGTATGTATGTGTGTTACCAATGCACGCTGCAATTCAGCATAATGATATTTGTACAACTGTACTGTTACTTACCTTGAACATATAGTTCTTTATCTCATCAACTTTTGTGGCAAAATCATTTTGATCTGATTCTAAATTTGCAACAATATTTGCCACATTTCCGATAATGGATGCATTGATTGTCACCCCAATGACCATCCAAAGAAAAACGTAAAGAGTTTCGGGGCTTGTTGTTGGTACCTTTGCGTGTGCACAAGGTATAAATAGCAATAGTTAGGGGGGCCAAAAACAATAGAATGTGATCTGAATACCCTGCAAACTGCAACAAATGAGTCACTCACAACGTCGCCAATAACGACAACAACAAGCGTGGGAAGTGCCCAGTTGAAGCTCCTAAGATATTGTTGCCAAACACTCCCTCCATCACCTGGGAGCTTGCCATTATATATTTGGCGATAGATCCATGTGCCTTTCCAACTGCATCCCATGCCATCAATAGCCGAGCAGTTTGAATCAGGTGAATAGTTCCAGCGAGCAAATGCAAAGAAGCCACATGCTGCAAAATGGGCAATGAGAACGACTCCTCCAAAAAATTCAACGAGTCTGAAAGGTGCCAAAGGAACACGATTATCCTGCAAAACCGCAAAGAGCTTTTCAATTACACCAAAATACCTTGGAAATCGTAGCAGCTTCAGCACTCTGAGAACTTCGCCCACGCCCAATCCGATCCCAAATGATGTTATTTTTGGTAAAAGTAGAAACGCAATCAGATCAAAAGGGCATGAAGATATAATATCCATCTTAAGCCTTCGCTGTACATAGTTTCTCTTGATCTTTTCAGGTTCAACAATGACTTCTCCATCTCGCATGAACCCAACGAAGCGATAGTTCAAAAACATATCAAGAATGAAGAATATGTCAAATATCCAATCTATGGCGATAGAAGAGTCAGCCGGAACGTTGAATGCCAAGCGAAAAGGAATCATCCAAGCATTGTACACGCATGCTGTGAATAGGAAACAGTTCCACATGAGGTAGTAGGGAGAATTTGGGAGAAGCACCGATGCCGATTGGAGTCTCGCTAGGGTTCTTCTCCTTACAAGTGGTGGCGATAGAATGAGTCGGGCACATTTTGGATGTTGAGATATATTCTGCATGACTCGTTTGCCTAAAGACGTTGACTTCATATGGAAATTAGCAATGTCAGCCTTAACTTTCTTGGCAATCAAAGATCCTTCCAATGCCTCATCAAAGTCAGCTCGGGACAAACAGAAGCATTCACAGTAGATCTCAGCCTTGACTGTTTCGAAATTGGCAGATGAAATGAGTCCACTCTCGCCAAAGTAATCACCACTTTTTAGCAGACGGTAAGGGACTCGTGGCAATGACTTCAAAAACGCAGTCGCCCGACCATGATATAGAAAGAACATCTCACCCGATGTCACACCCTCCTCGATGATGATGTCTGACTGTACAAATTGCCGTTGCCGGAGTGATGACGAGATGAAATGCCGCACTGTCTCATTGCATCTAGAGAAGAAAGGAGTTTGGGATATCAATTTCCCATTGATGTGTGATGCTACAGCCAGACGAAGTGGTGTGGACAGTTCATCCATGATATCTTCATCCATGACACCTCCTTGGCGTGCCCAACAGTAATTGTAGAACCTGATGATTTGTTCAATGGACTCATCACTCATCTTGACTTGATCCTTGAGATACATTCGTGCCTTGGAGAGCTTTTTGCGGAAAAGCTTTGATGCAAAGCTGAAGTTCGACATGTAAGCTGCCAGACCTCCAACCACTGCTGGTAGCAAAAGACCTCCAAAAAGAATAGTGACGGTTGAGTAGGTTGTCTCAATGATGTTTGTCGGTACTATATCACCATATCCAACTGATAGAGGGAAAATTGAAATAACAATATCGTAGGTTTAGATGTTCCAATGCACCAGCTTACTCCTGTCTAGACTTGACTTACCTGTACTCATTCCCACAATGGCCCAGTAGATTGAACGGAGATATGCACTAAAACCATTGAAATCCGAGTGCTGAACAGTAAAAAGCTCATTGGTCTCGTCTGCCATAATCCAGTTCTGGTCAAACCCATATTGCAGACTCAATTCGGCAATCATGTACCAGCAGCACCCAACCCAATGAGAAACCAAAATCATGAGCATGTTGAGCTTAATAACTCGGATAAACGAAAGGTCAACGTCGAGCTTTGACAACAGTTCATCAATGTCCGTGTAGATAAACATGTTGGGCGCCCTCACTAGTTTGATCAGTCTGAAGTAGTGGCAGAACTGTCCTTGGAAAAAGATGCTAATCAAGTCAAATGGAATCAGTCCAATGATTTCTCTTGGCAAGCTACGTGACTGGATGTAGTGTTTGCGTATATGTTCCTTGTCAAACACCACTAGACCCTCCTCATTGTACATGAAATATTGGAACTCAAGGATTGCATCTGCAATGAAGAATGCATCGACAGCATAGCCCAAGCTCAATAGTACAGGGGTGGCCTGAAACGGTTCGTTGTGGACCATACTCATGAAACTCAATGGGATCGAGAACATGTAGAATATGTGACCCAAAAGAACAAGGCTACTCCAAATTTCCCTTATGGTAAAAGAGGGATAAAAATACAATAATGTTAGAACACAGTCGATAGACATAAATCAAGCATGGACGTATATAGCGAATTACCTGAAGAAGCTGTTAGGTTGACAATGCTTCTGAAAGCCACTTGATGGAGTCACATCATCGGCAGACCCAAACATCTTATTTGCTTTTGAATTCGATTTAGATAGTGAAGCTGTTCTGTCTCTCATTTCATCAATGTGTTCTTGTTCGCATTGGGCAGTGATAATTTTCTACGTCAATAGAAAAGTAGATCAAGTGTTGAGTTAAATGATAAACAAGCCAATGTGTAACTATGTCTGCTCAAAACCCAAACTCACCTGAAAAAGTACCGTTGGTATTAAAATGATTTCACTAAATCCTTTTGAGCGAACAGTA
>JALLAY010000442.1:0-15367 GCA_036939635.1 Cyclotella baltica | reverse complement strand
TAAGTGATACATAATTGGCGAAAGCTTTCACCATTGGTGGGAAGATTTCTAATTTTTATTTACTGAGAGCCATATTATTCTAAAACCATCATTTCCCTCATCACCTAAATAAGTATTAGTTTCAGTTAGTACCAACATTGTCTTTACAATGCCTGTATTTTCAGTGGGCATAATATTGTAATATTCCCAAACAAGTTAATCATGGGGTTTGTAGACTTGGTATCAGCTTTCAATGAGGCTTTTTGATTGTCATTGAGGTCTCTTTTTTCTATGCCTCTCAAATTATATGTAAGTAACCAACTGCTGATTGAATTTGTTCAAATATTTGACAAGTCACTTTTCACTTGTTAAAATATTGCCAACTAATAAAATATTAGAATACCAAACCAGACCAGGATGAATGAAAGGATTGCAAGGCTCTTGATTTTAAAGAACCAATGAACCAGCCTACTGGCTCAGGTTGTCTATTCTCTTTTGCAGTGACTCTACTTTTGCAGTGACTCTACTATGTTGTGAAGTGCACAGTCCCACACGTTTATGATACTCCAGCCTTGGCCAATACTCCATAAATGATCATCTATGTAGAGATAATAGTCATAGTGATAAAAATACTTAACGTCAATTATTTCCCATTGGATTACCTGCTCTGTCATTAATGTCTCACATTTTTTGTGAGACTCACAGAAGGATTTTGTGAGACATTTTTGTGTGATTATGTGATTATCACAAAAAACAAAAATGGTCTCCCACAAATTTCTCGAGAATCTAGAAAAAAAGAATTTGCAAAAATTGCATGACAATTGATTCAAAATGCGAAAAATTAGGTATTTGCGAGGAGAGACGGTTTGTTGCAGGCCACGCGAACACACAAACTCACAAGAATCAATCAGAGAATTCAAGAACCACGAGACCATGTAACCACGACAAAGTGAGGCCACTGCCACCCACCCATAAAATTACATTCATTGCCATTGCATCAGAAAAGACAACAGACGGCAGCTTACTTGAAATGGGAGCAAAGGTGAGCTACTAATTAGTGAACGAATTGCCAAACGGGAATTGATAATTGCAAGGGTGCAAATGAAAATGCATAATAATTAATTAATTAATTAATTAGTTAGTTGGTAAAACAATCACTATTTTGCATTTCATGCCCTCTTGTTTGTGCCTTTCAGTGAATTAATTAATTGCCTGTGACAATTTATTGCTCTGTTGCTTTCTTTTTAATTGAAGCGCATGGAATGTAAGCAGGGGTGAGCATCGAGCATCCGTGTGTATTATGGGAACTTATTAATTATTACTTCGTTGACGACGAGTAAGACATAAGGCTGCTGATTTTGCTTGCTTTAAATGAACTGCGGAGCGAGAGACAAGCTGATTTGCTGTTGTCATTTGTTTGTTTGTTTGTATTTGGTTGAGATCTGGTGATAGACATTTCAATGAGGACTGCTTCTTTCTCTTTTATTTACTCTACTAACAATTCATTAAATCTCCTTCACTTACTCAATTTATAAGTAAAAGTAGTTAAGATCTGACCAAGCAGTACTTTCAAGCAAAATAATTACTTCAAACACAACGACACAACAAGTAGATAGCGAGTAGTACAGTGCAACAATGAGTATAACTGACAAGAATGAAACCAAGGAGCCCTCCACATCATCTAAACGATGTGCTAATAAATCTCCCCCCAGGAAAATACGTCATCGTACTCATTCGAATGAAGATGACGTTCATTCTACAGAGGGCATGAAGGGCTCTGCAAAAGATGATGCCAGTCAAAACGTAATGGAGGTTGCTTTAGCTGCAGAGGAGGTGGTGGAGTACTCGCAATCTGCGGTGGAGGAATTGTTGAATCGAGAATTCATCGATTCTGGAAGGGAGGAGCAGATTTGCGTGATTCCCTCGCTGGTTTCATTGAGCACTGATTTTTTCAATGAATCAATTGATAGCGAGTTAATTGACGACACGCCCTCTTCTTTTCCATCATTAAATGAGGCGTCTTCTTCATTGCAGTCATACAGTTTGAGGCCTCGTCAATCCGAGTCAAACAGCGGGGGAACCAATACGATGGACAATGCCAATATGAATGCCAGTGAGCAACAACAACAATTCAAAAGACCTGCCACTCCTCCCATTGGACCGCAGGGGGCACCCATCCCACGACACATTGTAGAATCCAGAGCCACTCGACAGGCTGTCGATTCTCCTGTTGCAGCATCAGCCTCCGCCAGATCCACCAACAATAACAACAACTTGGGTGACAATGCAAACAACGCATTCCAACCACCCTCCTCCCCCAACCCACGACAAATATTTACTGCCAGCCCACATCAAAATGCATTACTTCAATTATCGGCTCCTCCACGATTGAATTCTCAATATAGTGTCACGTCTCGACAGAGTCATGTAAATGTTGTGTCGTCTTTGGTTGAGGCGGTGGATCGAATGGAACGACGTATTGAGGCGGGGGAGAGAGCAAGTAATAACAACAGCTACAACAGCAGAGGTGACAACAGAGATGGCGTGAATAAATCTCGGCCCATTTCTACGGAACCTCCACAAGGCCAGAGTAAAGTGCCATTGCCAAGCAATAATCAAAAATACAAGGATAATATTGACGAATTGGAAGCACCAACCATTACAAAATTGGCGGAGATTATGCTTCATCCCCCCAGTTCTAAGGTTGTCAGAATTAGTGACGATAAATCAATGGGTGACGATGATGGCAATTATGGCAAGGGGGACGAGATGGAGCAAGAGGAGGAGGAAATTGTAAAATATCTATGGACCAATGCCAATGCAAATGTTGACAAGAAGAAGGGGGACGAAAAAGAGATCAACGTCAACAGTCGACAAATTACAACCAGTAAAACAAGGTATACATCATCCTCCTCGGCTCATGCCTCCGTTGCCAAATTGGGTCAATCCATTCCCAGGAGGGTGTGTCAGCATCCCTTTCGTAGGAATGATATTGTTTGGTACGTAATTATGAACTGTGGCTAGTCAGTTTGAACTGCACGTCGAATCATCATCATTTCGATTGCTAATTATTGAAACGACACCCACACACTCACTGCACTAAATTTTCACTTGCTAATTTACAACCTCAGGGTATGTCGAACATGTCAAAGTGATGAAACTTGTGTTTTATGTCACGATTGCTTTACGCACAGCCATCACGAGGGGCATGATGTGGCGTTTTATCATGCCCAAGCTGGGGGATGTTGTGATTGTGGTGGTGAGTTATAATAACAGTGGTATTGAAGCTACAGTTTCTGGTGGACGTGACTTTACGACTTGCTATTGACTAATAATTCTCATCCTACGTTTCAATTTATTGTACAAACAGACGCAGATGCATGGGACCCCGCAGGATTCTGCTCCAAACACGGTCAAACACTCAAAGCCCCATCCGGCTCTGCCGTATCCACAGTCGAACCATCTGTATTGGGAGGTGTCGTAGCCTGCGCTCATTGGCTCGTTGATGTCGTTCGTGATGTTGAGGGGGGATATCAAAGGGCGAATCCTGCATTGTTTGAAAAGAAGAAGGATGTGTTGTCTTCTTTGGGGGAGGAAGATAGGAGGTTATTGTTGGAACGATCCATTAGTTCTTCGGCCAATTGTGATAGAAAGAGTGGAATGGATACAAGACAACGAAGTGAAATGAGGAGGCAGCATAGTTTGGAGAGGAGGAATACTGTTGCCGATGTGGAGACTATGGATATTGACAATGAGGACGAGGACGATGATAATGAGGATGGCATGATGGGTTCTGCTGCTGTTTTGGAGGAGATGGTTCACGAAGTTCAATTTAATCCCGCTGCGGCATCCACGTCGAAAAAGTGGGCTGATTCGAAACTGTCATCCGATGCAGGCGCCACTGATGAGAGGTTTGATCCAGAAGCGGCTGGATCGAGAGCTACGAAGAAGGCAAAGGCGCCTCCGGAACAATCGCCTGCTAGGGCTTTGGGAGATTTGGGGAGAGAGGAGCAGGTAGGAAATGATGATGACATTGGATGCTTTAAAAAGTTGTTGATAATCTATTATGAATGTACTCACATTTCTCACCTTGAAAATCAATAAACACAGGGTCTTTTTCTTGTCCTTCATGCCGATGATATTCACACCGGTGCACATCAACCTACTGAAGTGATTGAAGCACTTAAAGCTCTGTATTCAAGTCCGGGAGGGAGCCAAAGACGAGATAATACAACTTCATCCTCGACAGCAGCAGCAGCAGCAACATCAAGTGCCGGCGATGCGTTTTCCTTTGGAACAACTTTCAACCCCAGACCCATTCCTCGTCTCGCCCCCCGTCTCGGTCGTGACGGCACCAATCCATACTTGTTCCGTGCTCCCCAGGCAGATGCAATAATTAACAAAATAATACGTTTGGTTCAAAAACACGGAAATGTCATTGTATGGGGTACTCAGGAGATTATTGCCGAGTGTGGAGATGTCATTGCCGGGTGTTGGTTGCATGGTGATCCGGATTCGTCGACCATGATTGGAGCGGCTATGTTGAATCGTGCCAAGATGCTGACCGATCGGGGACTGGTGAGTTGTGCAAATGGCATTGTTTTGTTGTAATGTTGCCTCCTTATCGTTGGCTCAACAACATGTTGAATCACAACAACTCCAGGTATGCAGTATTAAGACGCATAAAAATCTGAGAAACGATCAAAAGGCCACTGCAGTCATTCGATTCATCGCCTCAATAGCCGAAAGCTGCGATCCACTCTGCGACCAAGTCTCCTCGGGATTGTCGGGAAGAGGAATCTCACCAACATTAAATGCAATCATCCGATCGGACTTGAAGCTACCTTGCAAATGGACCAATTCATGGCACGCCCTGCTGCTCAATTTATTGGCACAGCCGGAATTCAAAGCGGCACTGGCCGTGGCTTATTGTGATACGTACAGGGCCGTCGCAAAAGAATACTCACGAGGAGTCGGAGTCGTAGAGCGTTCCTCCTTCACTCTCTCAGTTCAATTCCTGAATCGTGTCACATACGTTGAAAATTTAGTGAAAGACAGAAACTTGCTATCCAAACTGAGCAAGAGCCTCCTCGAGACAATGAGTAGTGCATCCTTTATTCCTGGTTCTCCTGGAAGCCCCACTCCATCGGGAGCAAATCCCGACACTCTTACGCAATTGTCGTCTCTTCACACTGAGCCGGCGAATATGGCTGCAGTCTTGATGGCTCTATTTGGATCGTTTACATTTGGGGGAGACGAAAATGTTGTTTTGCTAGAGCTTGATAGCGAGTTGGACAATATGATGAATGATCGTGGTGGAAATATTACTGGTGGGGACTCGAGGCATCATGGACGGATTTCTAGGGCTGCAAACAACAATATGGAGCAGCTACCGCCTACGCAAGTTACGGTTGAATCCTTGATGAAGAGGACTCAGGCTTTGGTTCCACCAACACTTAATCCCAGTCACCCTTTTTTACAGCACAGACGCTACAGTCCTTGTATCAGTGATTTAAAATGTGTGTTGAATGTGAAAGGAATGTCTAGGATCTTTTTGTCTCTTCCAAATGTTTCTGAGAGCCATACGAGCACCGATGGCATTGCGATTGATAATTGGATCAAGGTGAGTTTTTTTCTGCAAAGTTACGACTTTGTGATAATCACTGCATTGACTTGTTATGTTGTTGTATTTCCCACCGCAGACACTATCACTGGCACAAAATATGGATGGACAAATGTGGCGCTCTTGGAACTTGGGCCATGTCGAGTCAGAACACAGAGGCTGGGTTGGTGCGTTTAATACCAGCATTAGCCTGGGCAGTGTTTTTGAACGCTTATTAAATTGGGAAGGTATGTATTTAGTGATACTTTGGCTTTGTACTTGAGTTCTGGTACTTTTTACTGACATTAAATCTCCTGGTTTTGTTATAGATTCAGACCCCTGCATACTCGAAGGGCATGGTTCAATGAGATTGCTGAGCTGTGCTGAAGTTGCTGTGAGTATCACATACTAATTGATATTGAATAAAGAAGACTGCCTGCAAGTCACAATCTAAACCTCATGTTTGTTTCTTTATTAACCAGCACTATACACTCACAACTGGTGTTCACCGATGGCAGCGCTCAGAGATGCTTTCGTACCGCTCGACCCCTCACCCATCGTGTACGGTCAATGCGCCGCCTCATGTGCTTTGCCCAGCAGCACTCCCCTTTTCAACTGTTGCATCGTGTCATGGTACTAATTTTGCGATGGTGGCTTTGCCCTTATCACAAATTCAGGTTTGGAGCTTTCATCTCCCGCTTCATCGGTTTACAGCAGCTTGCATCCGAGAAGTCTGCCGTCGCCCAGGAGAAGGAGGAATTGATGATCTTTTGCATATGTTTGATGTGCAAGATTATGGCAGTAAGAGTGGATGTTCAAAACTACGGCAGAATGCCCTGCTTTTTCGTGGTTTGATGGAGTTCCCAGTGATTGTCTTGTGAGTTGATAATTATTTTTACGAGCAGTAGACAATATGGAGACCTCTCACTGTAGCTTTTCTTGGAATGCTTTTTTTTGCAAACCCCTGCAGGTCACGTTCAGCTCAAATCAGGGCCGGCATATGGCGCAGGAATGGGCCAGGAATGACAGACCAAGTATTAAATTACTCTGGTGCGTTTTGAAAGTATTGTTGTTCACTTCTCGTTTGATTACTCAAGTTCAAATCTCATTTTATTTCTTATCTCTTTCGTCCTTATGTTCTACGAAAAAGAGCCTCCCTTTTGCAAAGCACTACAAGATTCAGATATACTTCTTGTACAATTTGCATTGATCTGTCATGCATTGTATCAGGACTGTCCTACAGACATTACTGGATTATCCTTCCAGGGAGGTTCTTCTCGGCTCATTAATCTGTTACTTCATAGATTTGGAGTTTTCGATTTTCTTGGCTGTAAGTGTTGAGCATTGGATTCATTCATTATTTCGAGCTGATAGTGTTGCTAAATAGATGATGCTTTTATCTTGCATGCACAATCAGTTGAAACCGCACCATCAACTGATGTCAATCAATACTACCAAGAAGTAAAACGTGGTTATTATCCAGCAGAAATTGTCGCACAAACGCAGGTATCACATTCAAATGCTCTTCCTTGGACTTATACACCTGCTAGAGATTTTGCCATGTCAATTGCCCTGGTCGAAGAGCTACTGATGCTTATAATCATTATCATTACTGAAATGCCGTCGCCACCTGCACGAAATGCTGATGAAAGTGCAAGAGAAGCAAGGCGGCGCCTGCGGAGAGAAGTTATCCATAGACTAGCATCTGGTCCCAAGACTCACTCCGAAATGAGTGAGGTACATCATGTTCTCTCTCAAAGAGACAATTTGGTTTTATGTGACGAAGGCAAACACATCAATCCGGATGACGCGTCTGGGGCTGCACTTGAGTCAGTATTGGATGAAGTTGCACTTAGAAAAACAAGAATCGGTGATGCAGATCAATGGGAGCTGAGAAAGTCAGCTTGGGAAAGCTATGACCCAGCCTTTCATAGAATTGGAACTAGAGCACATCAATCTGCAACCGAGCAACGACCCAAGCATCCACCGGATCACTGTTCGCCATATGCCCCAAAACCACCGTATGCACATGAATCATTCAATCGGATTCGCAAAGATTTGACATCAGATGTCGTGATTTTATCTATTGTCTATAGAGTTATACATGCATATTGCTACGAAAATAGTTCGCTAAAGAGCAAGGCAACTCTCCGAGGAAAGGTATGAAGCTACAGTACTTTTTTCAAAGTTGTCCATCTGAGTATTTAATATATATATTGCCCCTTTATTGTTCAGGAAATGTATGAAGGGGGAACAAAGAGTGAAGCATCATTGGCCAGAGCAGTCCACATTCTTACCCTGGGTGCTTTTGTATGGGAAGAAAATACCTCAATAGGAGGAACTGATATTGGGGTAAGAACTGACTTTCTTTTTGGATTTTTACTTTATTTGGATAAGTCTCACTTTCTAACTTAATGCTTTTCAGAGTGTGTTTCATGATTGCTCATCACCAAGTGCCAAGGATTGGGTAGACATGGCGTTATTGAGAAATCCCGAGAAAGTCATGAACAGTGCATGGTATCAAGATCAAGAAAATGCGCTACTCTTACTAAAGCGAGTGGCTTCTGAGTCTATGGTGAATGATATGGCGTTGCGTTCTGGTGCCGCTTGGCTACTAGACTTTGCTGCAAATTGCAATCCCACTGCTGCTTCATTGCTAGGTCGGGGGATATCGGCAGTGGGTAGTCCAGCTGGAGGTCCTACCGACAGCCATGACGATGAACTTACAAAAAGGAAAGCATTGGCCAAAGCTCGTCAACAGCAAGCTATGGAAAAAATGAAAGCTCAAATGGCAAAGTTCGCTCAGACGGTTGGGCAGCTTGATGATAGTGATGAAGATAAGAGCATCCAAGACGAGTCATCTCAGCATCAAGGAAGTGAATCATTTGAACAGCCTACTTTCACAACTCCCATACGGAACAGAAGCGGATCAGGTGCCAACTCAACAATCCATGCTTTGGATCTTGGGTCTCCTGGGGAATTTGTATTAACAACACCACCTCCATCTTATCCATCAACACCGCGAACTCCCTGTAGCAGCGGCTCCGTCACCCCGAAAAGTATGTCCTATCATTCTGTAAACCGACTTTTGAACAAACGCCCCTTTTGCATCATCTGCGGCACAGACAATAGCTCCAGCATAAAAACTGACAAAGGTGGTGATACCACCCCCCTCGAAGATAAATCCCTTGCATTTGTTGCGTATGCCCAACCAAGTTTAGTTTCAAAGGGAGGAGGAGGAGGCTTGCCGTTGACAAACAACTCACCAGAATGTGACATGCGGCGCCACGTCGGCGTTTTTGTAAATCTTTGTGGTCATGCAGTACACTCATCATGTTGTGAATCATATCTTAAAACGGTTCATCGTGATGACAGGTACATTGATCGGCTGGAAGGAGGCAAGCGGAAAGAATTTCGGTGCCCACTCTGTCAGAGGTTGTCAAACTGTTTGGTCCCTTTCATTGATGTTGGTGTGGATTGGATAGAATCACCTCAGAGAGAAACTGATGATGCGATGGAAGAAATCAGACCCAATGATACTTCAATACAAAAATTCTTGTCATCATCACTTTGGTGGAGATCCCGAAATGATCCCTCTGTGACATGGGATGGCCATTGTGCATTTGTAACTAACAAAAATGAAGACAAGAAGCCAACATTGCCTCATCTTGCTACCCACGGCTTATCACTTAAAAAGCATGTCTTTGGAAAGAAGGATTTAATTAGTGCTTGGAACCGAGTTCTTAAAACTCCTCGACTTGTCCAACGTTCTGCCCGCGGGCTGACCCCACAAAAGGCATCAGACAGTGGTGTTTCTTTTCACAATCTTGAGCCAGAAAAACAGTCTCAAAGCGCTGCTGATGTGTGGCGCCGATTCATGGATACCGTTAGCGACATTGCTCTCAAGGCTGATACAAAAAGACTCGGAGAAGAAACAGTTATTAAGGATTACGGAGAATTCAGACACTATCATTTTGAGAAAGCTATTTACAATAAAATGAACATCGCTGCAGGCAAGGAGCCTACTGAGGTGAGCATGTATTATGATTTGCATCTTAACTCTTGTAATTACTTTACCTCTAACTTTCTTTGGCTTCTCTTAAGTGGCCTGCATGTATTTCTTCTGCCACATTATCTGAATCAAGGCGTCAAGAGTTATCGAAAGAGAAACTCTTATCAAAACTCTTATTTATGATCCAATGTAAGTTCTCCAGGTGTTGCTTAAATGTCTGGTCACACCTCATATACAATACTCAACAATGACTTGTTTTATCAACTCTATCTGTTCTTCCAGCATTCACTTACAGGTATGTCTGATGATATTTTGAGTAAATATGTGTTCATGTGATTGATCTTGCTTCTAATGGAATTTTTTGATTTTCATTAGTTGCTGTTCCGAAGCAGCAGAAGTGAGACGGGAGTTTCTGAATGCACAGAAGAAAGGCACACCATCAGAGCCTACGGACTTACCTGCAATATTGTCTCAATTTGGATTGGAGAAGATTCTACTAGAAGGCAACCTTTTGCTGTTTCCTAGGGCAATGTCATCTGTTGATGGGGGATTTCAACCATTTGATGGAAGGCTGGGCAAGCTTAGGTACCTTGCGTTGTCACTGATGGTGGCAACTAGTCCCATCTCTTCAGAGATTGTTCAGCTATGTATGTCATTTCCGTTTTCGCCAGAATCATCTAAAGATCCATTTGATTTTGACCAACACCTGAAAGAGTCAGAGAAAAAACGCGCTCCTGTTGTTTATCCAGTACTTCGTGGCCACGTACTTACACACACTGTGTGTTGTTTGATCGCAGTCACTGGACAAGCTCAAGCAGATGAAGAGAACCGGAATGTTAATTCTATTGCCGATGATTGCAGAGAGTTCATTACTCTAGGCCTACTAGCAAGAACTGCACAATATTTACTCTCTAGTCTATTGCCAAGATCCAACATTTCTGACTGGAAAATTAAATTGGGCCATGATTTGCAGCTCATGATGTCACAAAAAGCTACCAATGAAGACAAATATGACAATGAATGGTTCACATCTTGTTTGACCTTATTGCAAGCTCTTATTTCTTGTGAGCCAGGAAGCCCAGGTCAAGCAAAATGTCAAGAATTAGATTCTACCTCAGCTCCTTCCAGCACAGATCTAGTCCAAAGTATAACTAAAGCTGTTCAGTTGGCAAGGGTTCAAGCCATTGAATTCCTCCGGGATATTTCTAACATTCAACAGATTTTGATTCCAAACATTTTTGCAGAGTACCAACACAGGGAACCTTGTGCTACACAAGATGAACCTGTTGCAACTTTGAACTACTTCATGCAGTTATTTGGATTGGAAAGCCTCCAAGAAGTAATTAGATCTCGATTAGTGAAAGAAATACTCAGGTCATGGTTTCGAGAAGCAACTGAGAGTCAAGCTACCCACTTAGACAGTCATGGTAAATTTTCAGGAATTACATGGCCACAGTCACCTAAGGCCTATTACCACCACGAAAATGACAAAAGTAATTCTACCTTAGTGCCTTTATTGGGTAGATGCGACTTTGCAATGCAAAAGTATGAATCACTCTGTCGAATAACTGGATTGCCCATTTCTTATACTGATCTATATGCAGATTTAGTACTTTTGTGCCCTGACTGCGAACAGATAGCTCTTTGTTTAGTTTGTGGAGAGGTGAGTGTTAGTATCACATCCTTTTTTCAGTATTTGCCATCTGATTGATATGGTTTGATATCTCTCTGTCCATAATCCAGGTATTGAATGCTTCAGGAAAGGGGGAGTGTTCTCGGCATGCTTTCAAATGTGGAGGAGGAGTGGGTGTTTTCTTTCTGTTGCAAGAATGTGTTAGTTTGATGGTCCATGGTGTGAAGGCAGCTTACATACACAGTCCATATGTTGACAGCCATGGTGAAACACCCCAGTACCGTGGGCGTCCCCTTAATTTGGATGCATCTCGGTATGAAATTCTCACGAGACTATGGTGTGGTCATAGAATGAGAGAAAAAGTGATTGCAGAACGGGGGACTTCTCGCCAAGTTATCATTCCAAACTTCTATTAAACCATTATTTTTGGAATGTCTACATTTTTTTTAATTAATACCGCGAAAAGTTTCATGCAACACAGATTAAGGCAATTTATCCAACTTGTAATGTAATGTAATCTTAGCTGGACTCTTAGGTCTATACTTAAATAAACACCCTATGCTTTGCTGTCTCTCCTTACCCAGAACTGCATCACAAAGAAGATTATATCCATAGTGTTAAAAAGCCACAAGGTTGCTGGCCCATGATGTGTCTGTGTTTTGTGTTCCATTTTTGCTTTGGATATCCTCACACAGGCTGTATTGGAGGCCCAATCAAACCAGACTCATGTTTTCCAAATAAGATCCAATTCAAAGTAGTGTTTCCTTTTTCTTGAAGTTGAGGTTGAGTTTGAAGTCGGCAAAGGGAAATGTCATCCTGTTTGCGGTCGGTCACATGATGACCCATCACCCATCACATCGCCCGAACACCCGCAACCTGAACAGAAATGATGCCAAACAACAAGCCACAACTGTGTGAGCTGTATCATCACAACTGAGACTGCAACTGGCATCATAATCAATTACTTTTTGTAGCATCGCAAAGTCTCGTTGCATTGACTTCCAGACTAGATTGGTTGAATGAAAAGAGACTACGAATCAACCAAACCATCAGAAGTGACTGATGACTGATACAAAGCTGCCGAAAAATCATTATGAGCATCGTTTTGTCTCTTGTGGAGACAACGAACCGTTGACAATTCGACCTACGTTTCGATTGATAATACGGTCAATGTTTAGATCGACAACTCGATCATCAATTTGATCATGATCGACCTCGTAGTGAAGAATCATTCATCAATCAACAGTCTAAAAACAACCACAAGAACACAGGAACCATTTTAATTTTGATGATATACTGATGTACTGATGCTTTCATTGTTTTGGCTGATTTGCATTAAGATTAAATTCCAGAACTACTTCAAGAGAAACTGCCAACCGTCCACTATCTGGATAACTTCACAGTTTCTGGCTAGTGTAGTGTAAAAAAGCCAGAGTAATTGCAATTTCAGACAAATAAATGAAATATGATATGAGAACTTGTGCACCAGCCCTAGAACATAAACAAACAATAATGACAGACAATTCTAATGAATTATGTGATATGGTATGAGAGTTGGTGCACCAGCCCTAGATTGGAAACAAACAATTTCAGACAATTCTAATCAAAAATGATACGAGAATTGGTGCACCAGCCCTAGAATGTAAACAAATATTTTCAGGCAATTCTAATGAAATATGATTTGGTATGAGAACTGGTGCACCAGCACAGTTTCTGACTAGTGTCCAAAAAGCCAGAGCCATTGCAGCCAGACAAATAGAAGTACTGAATTTGTGGATAAAAGACTCAATTTGATAAAGTACCAACCAACTATTTTCTAATGAAAAATGATATGAGAATTGGTGCACCAGCCCTAGAATGTAAACTAATAATTTCATACAATTCTAATGAAATATGATTTGATATGAGAGGTGGTGCACCACAGCACAGTTTCTGACTAGTGTCCAAAAAGCCCAGACAAATAGAAGAACTGAGTTTGTGGTTAAAAGACTGCTATTTATTGTACGAAATAGCCAAAGCTATTTAGGCAGCAAATTAAAACATTCATCAATATTGTGGATAAAAGAGTCTTGACTGATTATGCTGATGCACTGAACAATGAATGACAGTGTCTGGAAGCAATCAATTCTTTAGAAGCAGCATATGGTGTCAATTATGCTGTGCAGTGAATAAGTCTGTTCCTAGAGACGTGAATTTCATGACGGTGACAATTATATGGTACAACGAAGAAGTCAGTACCGAATTTTCATGTCAAGAATTTATAGGGAAAGAAAAAGCAATAACACTGATTACATGATAATCATGTTAGAGTAACCCTGTAACCTGTTCTGTGGAGAAAAGAAGAACTCATTTTGATTAACAATTATAAGTAACTATTACTTTAATTTGTTATCATTCTAGACTGATTTTGGTGATATACTCAACAACGAATGACTGAGTCTTCAGGCAGCCAGTTCTTTAGAACCAGAGTGTAATGACAATTATGATGTGCAGAGAAGAAGTCAGCTACAATTGGAGGTGTGAAGTTCATGAAAAGAATTTATGAAAGTAAAAAGCAGTACGACGTTGCTTACATGACAATCAATAACAAGGAATGACGGTCATGTTATCGAAAAGAAAGAAATTGATAAAATTGGCATTTGTGATCTTACAAACTTCTTAATTATTTGCATTCTTATCATGTCAAAATTTGCATATTCCTACTCTTGCCATTCGTCAATCCTACTGAAAAGGAAACAACCTCGTTCTCATCGTAATAAATTCAAAACAGGATGCAAGTGAACAAGGTTCCTTTCTCCTCGACAACCAAAACTCCACGCAACACTCACTTCCCAAAAGGAAGCTTAAACCCAGCCTTCTTGGGCGCCACCTTCTTCGCAACAACCTTCTTCTTCGGAGCAGCCTTGGCCTTATTCTTATCAATTCCCACTACCTCGACAGGTTCAAGTCCACCGATTCCAACTACCTGAGCATTTAGTGCGGTGTTGGTGATGGATGGTCTGGTGGGTGTGAAGGCTGAGGCTGTTTGGATTAGGAAGAGGGTGGTGAGGATTTTGTTGATGGCCATCATTGTTTTCTACTGAAGAGAGTTTTTGGGACGAGAGTAATCGAACGACTGAGAGGTGAAGTTTAAATTATGAGGGCTATGCGAAGAGCTACTTCCATACATACAAAACAAGCAGTTGAATGGAGACGAACGAACGACGAACTGCTGACCTCTGCTGACGCAGAATCGAATGATTCATACTCCGTGCGTTTGGCGTTGTACTTCGATCTCCATCGACATCCCATCAGTGCATTATTCAGCCCTCGATCGTATCGTCTCGTCATGGCTTTGGGTTTGTGTCGACTTGCGATTTCATGTTTGTGCGTCAGATTCTCATTCTTAATGTCAAGAAGATTTTATGGTTACTCCCGTACTTCGTGACACAACACACGCGCCTATTTTTAACCCTCTTTCATAAATTAGTTTAATTTTAGTCAATTTTATGTAGAAAGGCTGAGGGGATGACTGATTGACTGATGGCCCACAAAATCAAAATGAGAAGATACTAACATATCGTACTGATCATCCATCATAAATATCACAACACAATACATACCCGAGACGTTTAGTGACACAATGTTGAATGGCCACATCTGACCACCTAGAGGTAGAGGAGTAATGTGCACATTTCACCAAACCATCATCAATAATAACATTACTCATGTCTACCCATGTTCTTTTTGGAAGGTTTCAAGTTCTAAATGCTTAAAATAATTGCTCATCAGTCAAGATTATCATTCAATTGGAAAAATTTGGAATAATCTGTTGATGGATAGTTGATATTTACATCCAAGACAAGACAGATATCTCTGGTTGAAATCTTTAAATTAAAACTTTAACTTTAAAGAGATATATAAATAAAAGCAGATGTTATTTTAAGTGAGGATGTTGTCAAAGAGTTTATCTTCAACAGTTGATTGATCACTTACAGATGGATGTCACCATTTTTATGCTGACATTGTAGCTCCTATTTTGTCATGGGACAGCCTAAGAAGTTTTCATGCATATGGAAATAAAAAAGACAAAGCAATAAGGTTAACTGTTGTGTTTTCTCCGTCCCAAAGAGAATTGAATTGGTTTCATAATATTTATCAT
>JALLAY010000441.1:0-15427 GCA_036939635.1 Cyclotella baltica | reverse complement strand
TGTTATTTTGTTAGGTGAAACTATTTTGGGTGAATTTCAAAGAGTAGAAAGGTATTTTCTACATAATACTACTGGCCATTGGTTCAAAAGCCAGAGTTGGTCTCTTCTGTTCTGTTGAGCCTGATTTTGATGGTGTTTATCTGCTGGTCACTGATTATGATTGTCCCGCTATAAATTCATAGTTGTATAGCAGTCAGATCTGTTCTATGTCTATGAATACATTTCTCTATTGGTCAAGCACCTTAAAGTCTTCTCGTCTCAAATGCTAAGATACTCTCTCCATGCCAATCAGCTGTGCATCAGCACCCGACAGGTATGCTATGGTTTTAATGCAGATTCTTTCTTTCATTTTTTATAAAGTAGCTGAGGTATGTGATGTGCTGATATTTATGCCTATTATTATTATTAGTTAACATCCGAATAAATCACAAACATGATCTGATGTTTAGTGTTAGAATTTGAGGTGCATTGTTAGCAGCATACACAGATCCACTTATTTTACTAATCATGGTAGGAAATCCATCCTTATGAATTGATTAGTTCTGATAACATTTGAATTCACCAGATTTGTTTTTGTTGTAGATGTGAACATGGCAAAGACATACAATACAACCGTCACCCGTTTGTTTTATGTTCTCCTAGTCCTAGCAAGTTTGATGCAGTATATTGTTCAAGATGCTGAGTGAATTCTGCATTGTGAATGTTGTGTGAATTCATGTCACTAGCGGGAATTTCCCTGCCCTAGGATCTTCAACTTCAAGGGCAAATCTATGACACACCAAATGCCTCCTAACTTACCAGGTAAGAGGCAGTTGGCATGTCATACTACACTCATAGATTTGCACTAACCGAAGCATTTACCCATTTTGCGCTACCTGAATTGACTTGGAAGTTAGCGCAAAAATAGCTTAAATAGCCCCTTGGGCGAAGGGCGAGACGCTGGCGGGGGCTGTTGTGTTTCCGCTCATCTTTGGGGTTTGACCTCTTGGTTTGACGGCTCCGAAACTACCCAAGACGACCGACTACAACATTGCTCGACAAACAAAGATGAACCAACGCCAAGACAACGAAACAGCACAACATTTGAGCACCTCATAAAAACAAAAACACTTGAACTTATAATCAATCCACAATGAAGTGCACTATCTTTTCTGTCGTTGCCTTTCTTCTCGCTGGTCCTGCTGCTGCTGACAAGTATCAAAAGCTTTCCTCGGGCTACGAACTTCCACCTGACATCCAGTGCTATTATAATTGTCTCCGTAGCTTTGAGCCACTCGGCCAATGTATTGACAGGTGCCAATCTTCCGAATCTGGCAATAAACAGAGGCTCCGAGGTACTTATGTCGATCTCGCTGCTGCTTTGTCTGCAGCCGCAGCCGTAGTCACAGAAGCTATGGCATCTTCAGGAATTCCTGACGACATCGATATTCCATCTCAAGCACAGTGCAAGTTGGATTGCTTGAACGCGCCTAAATTTGATCCATTTTCTGCGTCATACTGTCTTAGCAAGTGTCAATCGAACGAGTCCAATGGCCAGCAGAGTGGAGGTGTCGATCTAACTGCGACTGTCGAGTCTGATGCATCAGCAAAGGTTGATTTTGATGACGACTTTTCTCCTTCACCTCGCACGAAGTGTACTCTCAGATGCTTCGAAGACGACCTTTCACCTTTTGGCCTTGCGACTTGCCTTGACAGGTGCCAGGAACCGTCTAATTATAAAATGGACTAAATTATTGTTTGATGCGTTCGATCTTACCGTATGTGGTTCTGTGAAAAATATGCGAAGAGGTTTGTTACGATAGGGGATAAAAGTAAAATTGGATACACTCATCTCTTTGATTCTACTCTTCAGTCGGGTGCCTATACTTACTGCGAAGCGCTTTTTTGTGTGTCCAGTGTACATCCATCCATCTATGGAAATAAAGCTGATTGTCATTCAAATTCTAGCCAGGCCAATTTCTGCAATCTTGCCAGGTGACGTGCATAATTCAACTAGACGACGGTGTTTATTGTAAAGGAGTAAAATTTAGGTACACTCAATCTTGTTGTGGTTGAAAACCTGTCATGCCCTCAGTATTTTAATGATTGGTTGATCTAGGTGTGGTAGAGTTGTCTCCCTGAAAGTAAGCAGAATCCACTTGATCTATGTTGAGGTAGCCAAGCGTCATGTTTAGCAACTCAAAGGAGAGACATTATGTAATCCAAGATAGGGACCAGGTTGGGGCCAAGGTGACAGGAGTCGTGGTATGATAAGGGTTGGAGACATCTTAACAATGCAGCCCGCTTCTCGTTCATCCACAGCAATCACGTGCTGCTTCTCGTTCAGCCGGGTGTGTTGCCTGCTTTTCTTCTGTCTCATCATACCACCCCTTCTCTTCCTCATAAAATCAACACATCATTTCAACAGAAATTCCTAAAGTATTAGAGACAATGAATCTATCTTCTACTATATTTTTACTAGCATCAGCTATACGGCAATGCTCATCTAAACCAACAATCTACACGTCTTACATGTTTCAATGGGGTGGCAAGGGATATGAGAACTCCGGTGCTCAAGCCATGTACCAATCTGGAAGCTGTAACGACCCGTCAGGAACTCTGACAGTCTCATGTTCTGGAGGTGAATTAGTGATTATTGATCCAAGTGAAAACCCTGATGTCTTCGACCACGATTGCACGATGGATTCAAATGATATAACAAAAGCTACTTGTTCGTCTGGCGGTACTCTTAGCGCAGCTGCTGCTGAATGCCGAGGAAAATTCAAGGAGGAGTTGAAGCTTACTACGACTCTTTCCGGTAGCAATATCCTTTGCAGTGCAGAGGGAAGTTATGCAAAGAATCAGGTGTATCTTGCTACTAGATGTGCAGATTGGATTGATCTTGATGACCAATGCTTTGCTAAAAAACAAACGCCGTTCAGCGATGAGGGTCGGTATGTTTGCTATGACACCGGGTATGCGTCTTGTTCGATTTGGCCGAGTGTTACTTGCACTGCATCGTTGAATGAAGTTACTGTCACATCAATTGGCCAAGATGATCCTACGTGTGTTCATAGGATCGATGGAACCAACACCATAGAAGCTGTAACAGAGGCAACAGAAATGACTACTTCAACCACTGCAGCTATTACTACTACAACTGCTTGGAATCAACCGAATGTCAATTCTTGTGATGAAGAGGCCAAGATCAATTTTGAAGAGTGGCTCGAATGCTACAATATTATCAAAGAAAACAATGTTGCCAACGCATGCAAGGAAATAACCAAGTCAGTATGTGATATTCAGCATTGTTGTCTCGACCATTTTATTAGCCAGGTCATCTGCCATACAGATTGTGAGATTGATTGTGCAGAAACAAGTGAATCTAGAATCAGCCGGTCTTCTCAGACTTGGCACACCCCCGAAATTTGTATGAACATCCCCGCCAATATATTGGATGATGTATCTGAAGTGGTGAGGAATGGGGTACAAATAATCAGGATGGGAATGGTGCCTCTGAGGCGTGGTGTCGATTGGCACTTGGCTTTTCTATCATTGCTTGCCTGTTGGTGTAGTTCCAGCCCTGACCCTTGCTTGAATACCTAACATTTAATGACGTATGCCGTCACCGTATGGTGTAGTACATGCCAATGCAAGAAGCCATGATGATCTAGCATGGATAAGTTAATACTGTGATTACAATACCAAACCGACCAATGCCTGTGCATTTCAAACAACACACAGTGATTCGGACTTTTCATACTTTTCATGTCAGCGCAAAGATGCAAACAGTATCAGTGGCGCTAAGGGTGTAGACTATAAGGCGGAGGCTTGAACTGGTAAGAAGTTTTTTGTCGAAATAGCATCATAAATAAACCTAAAGCCCCATGATTTGATGCGAGTTTGAACCTTGAAATGAAAAGGACGAAAAGGACGAAATATATAACTTCCTGGGGAAACGGATTTGTTGGAATCCATTTTCACCATCCATCCTTCAGCCTGGGATAGAGGCCTTTCCTTTCAGACATTGGACTTTCACTTCAACACAAAACTACATACCGCAATAGACTTTGGTGTCATTTCGCCCTGCTGTCTTTGCCTTGTCGAATGAATAACTATTTTTGTATCAATTTTGTGGTGACGGGTCTGCCATCAACTAGTGACCACTTTGGTTTCAAGTACTAATGGTCATGAACGAGAAGAATTTCGCATGGTAACCATATTGGAAAATGGGATGAGATGTGATGCCTCTTTGCGTGTATGGTTGGCGCCCTGATCGAGCAGTATTTTCCAAAACGGCACTGCTTGTGAGTGGTGACTCTAGGGCTGGTGGTATTGCACTTCAAGTTGTTCAGCTTTGCCAAAATGCCTATGGCAACTACTATGCTGCAAGAGAAACATTTGACCGTCTTGGTGTTGATTGATTTGCTTCACCACAGATGATACTCTTTGACTTCCCTCACAAAAAATTTGCTGTATTTCACTGAAGCGAAGCGTCATGATGAACCACAGTTTGCCAAACTACAAAAGCAAGGGCAGCGACAGCCTCCTCGCTGTCGGCAATGCAAAAGTTTCTCCTTCCGCTGTTTTCCACATAGAGAATTTAGAGCAGATGAAAAAGGACGAATCAACGTCATACAAAGATGTTGTCAGCAAGCAAGAAAACAACGATAGAGTGGAGCTAGAGGCCATAGAGTCGATCGAAGGCGATGAGAAGAAGAAGTCATTTCTATCTTTTTCTATGCGAAAGATCATGGATAAAGTTGGTGCCATTGTTCAAGGACAGCTCGAGGCATTAGGAAACCTTGGTCACCAACCTTTTGTTTACATGGATTATCAGAGTGCGCCATTGTGGGTGCCACATCATACTGACTTGTCCTTCAAAAATAATGATTGAGGATTGTATTCGCCCACACTTGTTGTCTATTGTATGACTGTAAACCAATACACTGTAACGTAAATGTCATTTTTTCTAATTAAATTTTTTCTATTGATCTTTCATTTTGAACAAATGAATGCCTGCTTGACCCGCACTTAAATAGACACTATCTAACAATTAAACTCTAACAACATCAGCTGTCCAAGAGAAAGTGTGCCATACCACGTATGCAATAGTTCATCTCTTTGTGATAAGTAAATCCATTGAAGAAGATAATTTCATAGATGCTATTCGTTTGTTGTAATTTTGTGTATGAAGATCTACGATAACAAATGATTCAATCAGGTATGAGAGAACGGGCTCAAAGAGGTGATGTGTTGGTTAACTTCAATACGTGTGAAGATTACTCTTGGAGCAGCATTGTGACCAAGGAAGGATGGCAATCGATCGCAGGACAGTTGGATGATATATCTGTGGGTATGATTGATTACTGGAGCAGAGACTGTAGACCTGAATGCTGGATGTGTTGGCATTATATGTGTCATTTTATGGCTGGGGTCAGTTTGGAGAATCTGGATGATTGATTCTTTTGTGTAGCTTGATCATCTGCTTCAGTAGTCAAGACAAAAGAGATATTTTTCTTGAATAGCTATCATTGAGTGCAACATTGGTGTCATTTGTAAGACACTAGTTAGGGATCCATTTTCTCTGGCTGATTGTAAGTACGATATTGAAGGCGTGAATGAACTAGGAGCAAAGCTAACAGAGCCACGGAGTTGTTTTCATTAGCTAAATGACAGCTGGCAATATTTGTCAAGTGTAAGTAAAAGAGCTGATGACAGAAGCTTGGTGGGTTGTTGTGTTAGGTTTCTGCTATTCTTGAGCACCATCCTAACTACCACTGCAGAGACTCTGATTCAAATGAGTTCCACTTAAAACTAAAAATGGATGCTCAATTAATCAAAACAAAATTGGTAGCTTGCTCCCGTCGACTCCTTTTTACAATTCATTTGAAGACACTGCAATCCATATCTGGGCAAAAGCCTCTTGGTAAGCATCTTTATTATTCTTGTAGTGGTTTCAAGGTCACGGTTGTTGGGAATAAGTAGCTACCTGAGCAAATACAGCACCAGTGGGCAAAAGCCTCTTGGTAAGCATCTTTATTATTCTTGTAGTGGTTTGAAGGTCACGGTTGTTGGAAATAAGTAGCTACCTGAGCAAATACAGCACCAGAGTACTAGGTGAGGGACCAGATGCTCAACTGCTGGTATCTAATACAAAACATGGAGAAATTTTAGAGCTCCATCAAAAATAGAATTACCACAACTCCAATGTTTTAACCTCTGTCAGTCTAATAGTGTGTTACTTTATGTCAAGGCAATGTAGCTGTCGGTGGTATACTTTTGTCATAGAAACTGAAAAGAGCAAGATGTTGAACCAAATTTTCACACCCTTTCTTTTCTTTGTTTCCGCAATTTGGTTTCAACTTTATCACATCCAAAAATCAAATCGTGGATGTTTTGTTCCAATCTGTCTACCATAGACACAACCAGAGTTAGATAATAAAGAAACGACATGACAATTGATGACTGGGACTGGCTAAAAGGTAAAAAGGTACTCACTCTCATGCTCTCAAAAGTTGACACTTGTAATGAGATAAAGCAAACTCAAACACCGAATAAACCTAAGTTTCAGCCACACCATTCCAGTAAGCCCAAAGCAGTATTGAACTATACCACTCGATGCTATCCTAATCCAAAGCCAACATCCATTGATTTGTCGTGAAGATCCAGAAGATATTTTCTTTGTGATATGAAATGGTAATTGCACCTCTGACATAGGCCAAGGATCTGAGGATACTTTTTGGTACCCACATCATGTTGAAATTCATCAACAACTTAACATCAACGTGAAGTTCATCTATAACGGACCACACCAAGAATGAAATACTCATGGCTCAATCCTGCTCAATCATGATAGCCTAAATACCATGGTCAATCAGCATTTTTATTGATCAATCCCGCACAGCGGCGTGGACGGACTAGATTCAATTCTACTTTTCTTTTAAATTCACCGTTCTAATCATATGTTCGAGGCCAACAAAAACTCAAGACAACCTCTGGTTGTGGTGATGGGATGGTTCCCAGACAAGATCTGAGAAGTCATTTTGCATCATTTTGACCCATGAAAATAATATTGGTAGAGAAACTCCTATGATGAAAAGTCCACCATCCAGAAGAAGACCATGTGGGTCACTTGGTTCACGGAAACATTTGTAACCTTCTCATGTAAAACAACTTTACTCTTCAGGAAAAGTGTTTTTCAAGTTGACACCACTATGCTAGCATTCAGCATGTCTGGTAATTGTTGTAGATAGCTCATTGTACATATTTTTATTCAAGTGGGGACATAAAAATGATAATGTCGATAGAATGTGAGGTAATGGCATTGTTGAACATGCACACAAGCCTGCACTGTATCAAAAGTGCAGCATTGCCACATATGAACAAACATGACGAGGTTCCTACAATATTACCATACTAAACATCCATATAACTTCCTAATATTAATGAGCCGACTACATGATATGGACAAATGTTACATTCTATATCTTATAACAAAATGAACACACTACACTAAAATCTATTGAAATGAACCTCAAACTATAAGAGGGATATAACAAAGGCTGCGCCATTGCTTATACAACAACGGGCAGACCCTATGTACCAAAGAATTAAACGCTCAAGTCGTCTTCATATGATTCAATTTTTGCAACTTTGGACGCCGGTTGGTCTGTTGATGAGGAGGTGGGGGCGGAGTGTTTCATTAGGCTTCGGGATATTGCCCAGTCGGCTGCTTCTTTGGCTCCTTGTGATGCTGTTGGTTGTAATTGTGTGAGAGAAGGTGAGTAAGATTAGGTGAAGTAATGAGATGTGTCAAAAGAAACGTCAATAACTTACGTGAAGAAATATCTTGCTTGCTCTGATTAGCAATAGCCCGCCACATCTCCGCCTGAGCCAGTGCATCTCGCTCCTCCTCCGTAGCCTGAGCATCTATCGGTGGACTCTGACCAATCTCTTCATCCATCGCCTGATACTGACTTGCGACGGCTACAATTCCAGCCCAGTCGCCTTTGGCAATGAGGTTGTCGAGGTGTTGTATTCTTTCTGATTTGTCTCGTGAGAGGAAGGAATCTCTGCTTGCTGTACGACTTCTACTGCTAGAGAGTGAAGAACTGAGCGATGATGAATGAGAATGATCCACTGTATCATCTTCAATAACAGATGTTCCCATCATGGCAGCAGATTGTCCCACAGCCTGCCAATCTCCAACCTCTACCCCCTCTTCTGTGACTGAATGGGATCTCGACTCGGAAGAGGATGTTATCGATCCTGCCCCGGATACGTGACCTCGTGCTCTGGCTTCTATTTTGGCACTTTGTTGAACTGCTGCGCGGGCACGTTGTGCCTCGCTTCTTCTTTGCATTGTTTTGAGTGTGTCTATCAAATCGTTTTCGCGGCCTTGGAATTGTATCATCATGTCGTCAATATTGTCTGGACAAACAGGCGTCATGTTAAGTTGTATATCCATTCAATTTAGCAAAACATTGCGTACAAGTACAACTTACCAAGTTCATCCGGCACAATTCGTCGCACCAAAAGCTCCACCTCAGCCCGGATGGCATCCACATTCTTCTCCTTCCTCCCTCGTGCCAATAACGACGGTACCGAAGCATCGTCCAATACTTCATGGGTCCCGTCGTTACTGGCCATGTCTGATGGTCCACCCTCAAACTGAGCGGCTGCGAGGACGACGCCTTCCCAGTCTCCGGCTTCGACCAGTCTGAAAGTAAGATTCGTATCAGGTAAGCAAACCAATAAATGAATTAAAAAAGGGAGAGTCCATAAGCAAATATGTCAACTCACTTATCCAATTCATTAGTCCGGCTATTATCCACCAACTCATCTGAAACACGTAACGTTCTCTGATTTCTTTGATCCTCTTCACTTGCTCGTTTTTCATTAGTGTTGGCTAACAGTGCTGCTGTGGCTCCTACCGCCGCCCAGTCTCCGGCTGCAAGCAAAACCAAGAATTTGAGTTGGCAACATTTAAAACAATATGATTCATATTGACAAGCAAGCAAAAATACAGCAACTAAAACAAACTAACCTTCAATAGCCGCATCCAAATCCTTCCTACTAACCGCCTCCTCCTCACTACTCAAACTCCCCTCATCCTCCACCCTATTCGACTGACTATTATACCCCTGATTAACACCGTAATTCCCCACAGTACGATACGTCACCGCACTAGCCACACCCATGGCAGCCAGTGCCGTTCCGTACGGAGTCTGAGCACCACGTCCACCGCTTCCGTAACTGCCACCGTGACTACCACTGCCATAACTGCCACCACGGCTACCACCCCCAACCCCACTCCCATCCTCACAATCAAAACTGGCAGTGTTTAAACTACTCAATCCCTGACTGGATGACCATCCGCTCTGTCCTGCGCTGCTGCTGGAGGAATCCTCGGATGGCATGCGTTGCAAATTTAGTTTATCCGAGTAGGGACTTAGATGGCTTGTTGGTGAAGAATGGGGTGGTGACCGTGAGCTATGGGGAGAGCGGGAGATGGATCGACTGGAGCGGGAGGTGCGTGACTCTGGACTGGTGGGAATGACTTCTGGCATGCCATAGGAGCTAATGTCGGCATCGGCATTCGTTGGTGATGGTGGACCTATATCCAAATCTTGGGCCTCCAAATCATGCTTAGCATCTTTTGGGAATTCCACTTCATCCTCTTGTCGTGTCCGTTTTCTAGTTAGCAATACGGTGCATGTGACGACTAGGACGGAGGCTAGGACTATACCGGCTATAGAGCCTGTGGATAGGGTTGTGGTTTTTTCTTCTCCAGAGTCTATAGTGGTTTTTTCTTCTTCGGAGCCGAGGGCTGTTTTTGGGATGGTTGGTGTTGTGGTTAAAGATGGTAGGGTCGTTGTTACTCCTGAAGATGTTGGTGGTGTAATGATTGCTGATGAGGATGGAGCGGGGGAAGTGTTTATGGGGGTGGGGGTACCAATTATGGGTGCATTTGTAGCAGATGAAATGGGTGCATCTGTAGATGAAGCAACGGGAGCATCTGAAGTCGAATCAACTGGAGCTTCACTACCTTCAGTTATAGTCACAGTAGGAACACCCGTAGGTGATCCACTGGGACTCCCCTCATAAGGCTCATTCCAAACAGGCCACTCCGTAGTTTCAATATACGTAGGTCTCTCTGTAACTAAACTGGGACTACTGGTAGGCAAACTGCTAGGCAAAAGGGTAGGCTGAGGAGACGGCGGCAATTCCTCCAAAGCATAGTCAATACTGGCTTGAGTGGTGGAGCAGACGGTATCGAGGTAGCGCAGTTGGTCTTCGGTGGGGGTGTCGTTTGGGGATGTTCCCGAGATGGAGATGCTTCCGTCTCCTCCCACTAAAGTAGAATAAAATAAAAGATGTAAGTTAGAACTTAATTCATTTAACAATAAACTAATTTCAAACCAGCAACATTAACAGCATGACAGTTGTTCTCTAACTCACCATTGCAACAATTATTCCCCCCATCCTGACACAAACAACTCAAATAAACAAAATTAACTTTTAATACAAAACTCAATTCCCTAAAACTCTCGTAATCCAGTCTCGACTCCATTCCACTTATGAAGTTCACATACTCCTCGTGATTCACTGCTCCATCACCATCAGCATCAGCGTAATAAAGGGGAAGATAGCACGCATCGTTGGGAGAGGAGGGATTGTATCGTTTAACGCCGGGGGGTTTGTACCGTGTGTAGTCAATGGGGGTGGTGGTGGGGAGGGTTAGTTTGAAGGAGTGGTTTTTGGCTGCTGATAGAGGGAGGAGTGATAGCGGGAGGAGGAGACGTTTCATGATGATTCTTGATATTTAATTAATTAGCTGGCGTTTGTGGTGGATTGAATTTTACTTCTTGTTTAGCTGTCGCTGTTTGAATGGACTTCTTGTTTAGCTACTGCTGCTGCTGTTTGTTGATTCGACTGCAAATTAGAATGGCAATGGAATTGATCAATTTAGCAACTGCAAATTAACGAGCAACTAACGACATTGACGATAAATTAGACCGTTGTCACCAACACAAAAACAGCGATGGATCGATTCAAATTGCACGCAGATTGATTCGATTTTCAATTAATCGACTTGTCGATTGTGTAGAGTTTACCAACGATCACTTGCGATTCATCGCGCCATAAAACGTCTGCATTCAAATTAATGTATGGCCCATTCATTAATTCAAAAAATTAATCTCTTCTCTTCTTCGGTCAGCCGTGAGCTCACCTTTGCACACGATCGTAAGTCGTCCTTCCTTTTCTTTGTCACAGGCAGGGTTCAATAGATAACCGTATCAAATCGAGGTTGTCCAACATTGGCATCGTCCCATTCCATCAAAGTTTCAAACCAACGACGACGGGATCATTGAATCACCCTGCACCCACGCCCCACAAACGAACAACATGGGCACCCGCTGTCCCGTCAAAAAATCGGCAAGAGTCACCAACATTCTCAATTTTTATAACTTTTGACAGAATAAATTGGTTTTTGGTTTCCGTTGAGTGGTTCAAACGGTACGTAAAAGTATGTGGGGGGTGTTATGGGGAGGAGATTTTGGTGGGATGTTGATGGAAGGTGTGGGATTGGTGGAGTGCTTGCTTTGTTTTGAGAAAATTGGATTTTGAATAGTGACAAACACATGGTATCTACAGAAAAGAAGAGAACAGAAACAAACAAACAAGGACATCAAAGAAGAATGTAATCAGATAATGGGTACATCCCATTATATCTCCACCCTATATATCTGTGTCTTAATCATCTAATAATGTTAGACACTTTTTGATTTAGTATATTCCCGGAACTACCTAGTTTGCGAACAATGCGCGACTAAGAGATTTGGTTTCGACAAAGCAGAGGAAGTATTACATTGTTCCACTGAAGATCGATGGATGACGCACGAACGTGAATCAGTGATGACTCACTGTGAATCATTCGACGCAAGTGCGTGATCGTCGATCGAGAATCGAGAACCCTTCATTCGCCATCGAGTCAATTTACAACTCTCATTTTGTATGAAGAGAGAAAAGATTAACATATCTACTCCCTTCCCATTATCTGCAGGGTCACCGCGTGGCCCCCTTGTCAATATTGCGGCATTGCGGCTCATGCATCGTGTCTCGCAACTCCTTCAGAATGAGTATTCCTTCCCAATATAACCCCCTAGGCACACCAGCTTACTGCGGACGGCAATCCTGCAGCTGTTGCCGTCATTGTCATAACAAACCCATTGACGATGCAACATGTCTTGCTAAAATTGAGAATCTTTGGACCTACTTCTCTCCAGAAGCCAGACAATTTCTTCTTGGCCACGAGCTTGCTGAGGATCTAACAATTGATAAGCTTATTGCCTTTTGGTCGCAGCAAAATGGGATTTGCGGTGTGGATCCCAGGGTTATGAGGGATAAGTCTCATGAACTTGCTCTTCAATATATGAACTTGAAGGAGCGAAAGAATGAGGCGCTCCTTTGCATTAATGGGTCATTCTGGAAGCAGTGCTATGTGAGTTACATTTTGACCATGGATTTGTCGATTTTTGTGACTTATTGCAACTAGCGAACATTGAGATCTCTTGTATGACTTTGCCTTCATGACGACCCCATACGTCAATTAGGTGTCGAGCACCAATTATGTCATCTCGTTGCCCCCCAGTGAAACAACAGTAGAAAGTTTTCCCTCCTTTTTTGATGACACGAGAACTATCCTCCACTGCGATGAATGCCTTGAAAAATACATGATTAAAATGGAACGCCTGTTGTCTATTGGCATGATTCATGAAAATCTTGTTGCTGACCTCATTTCGGAAGATTCAGATTGGTGGTCCTCCTCTGAGACAAAGAAGAAGCAAAGGGGTGTGGTACATGGAAAGAAAGAAATTTCTTTAGTTTTTTGTGACCATCATAACAGAACAACACAAGAAAAAACATCAATCCGGGGACACCACTACGGTCTCTTTTCACTGAGTATTCAGAAGAATGTGGTGAGCCCTTGCATTCTATGCGCTTCTCTTATGACGGGAATACTTTATTTTTGAGCACACTGGGTCAAAAATCTGCAATTGAACTTGGTATGAACCATCTTGACACAATCACTGTTTACAAAAACAAAAGTTCAGATACGACATGTGATTCCAAGACCATCTCATTTCACCGAGCCGCACACAAAGGGGCCAAAGTTCGCAAATCAGAAAAGAAGCCTCACAGGTCAAAGCCTATTTATCTTCCGTTAACAGAAAAGGAGCTCAAAGAAGCACACTCACTTGAACTTTCCAAAGTATTTGAAGAGGCAGAACCACAACTCAAACTAATCCGCCAAAAGCTCAATGAAATGGTATTAAATTGCAGAAGTAAGAAGCGAAAGAGTTTAGACAGTATTTCAGTATTCAGTACCAATGCAGTTGGGCTAGGTGGAAAAGCAGGCAAAACTTCATTTGAAATTAATGTCGGACAAGTAGATAATTTGTATCTCTCTTCAAAACGTCTGTCTACTTGTTCTCGATCTATGGGATCATCAAGATCTCATACCATTGACTTGCACGGATGTAGCAAAAGCGAAGCAATTGAAAGACTAGACAAAGTACTGGTTCAATGGTTGGACGATGCAATAAAAGGAGAGTATCCATGGGTTATGCCTGCTTCAATTATATGTGGGGCAGGAAATCAAATCTTGTCAGAAACTGTGGAAAAATGGATTAAGGGCAAGAAAAATGTTGCAAATGCTCCAAAGCGCAAATCCTTGTAATGAGATTAATGAAATTAAATTTCAATTGAAGTGAAAGAGTGATTTTTTCTCTGAAAATTAAGTTTACCATGACATGCAAGTAGAATTGAACTGCAGGAGCTGTTTGGACCCACAACAACAAAAAAATGCTGCAATCACTGCAGCCACAATAAAGATTGAAACCAGCACTGATACATCCCTCATTTCTGGTAGCAAGAGGGTAGTTTCAGCGGTAGCGCTAGTAGCAGTGGCTTCGTCCATGGTAACAGTTATTTTGGTTAGATGAAGAGTAAAAGAGCAATATTGAAATGCTGATGGATCAATAAAACTAAATGACTACGGAATCAAAACACAGCTAAGGTTCTGGGGTCTTGAGAACTGGCTTGATATGGTACTATCAAACACTCCCCGACTTGCATCGCAATTTCACCACTAATAGCTGACGCGACATCAACATTATGATCCTTGGACTCAAAAGTCCAGAACACACTTTGACACAATGTTTCCTTGTTCAAGGAGTTTTGTTAGGATTCTTGAGACCGCCATGCGATTGGCAGCGAATCCTTGATCTTCACAGCCTTGTTGATGAAGTCAATGAAAATATTTTTCAGAGACTTTGTTCAATCTAACTCGCTGCAATCCAATGGTAGTTTGACAACTTACACACTTTATTGCAAGGACTAAGGGCAAAGACAAACTGGACACCTGTCAAAAGGGAGCTTCTATTGTTCCAATAGGAACAGTTAGGGTTCATCTTCATCTTCTTCATCCTCTTCTTCTAAATGAAGTCAAAGGATAGGAAAAGTTTAGCACAAAGTTTGTATACAGAGCGGGCAAGGATGTCATGGGCTGTAGTCTGTGCCAACACTCTTCTCATTCGTGGCAGTAGGAAGACTTCCATACAATGCCCACACATCTGGTCAGTGACAGATTTTTCATGAGCTCCTGGCAGGTCTGGTGCTATCACATATAAACAGACACACTTCTTCTTAGCAGACATCACAACAACCTTGCTCTTGCAACTCTGCAAAAAAATATAATATTGATGTGCGCAGAATGCAATACCCTGCTATTGAACTGACTTTTACCTTTCTGGTGGCATACCATTCTAAATTTTAAGACCCGACCACAAAGTTTGTGGTCCATCACGTAGAAATTCAATAAGACTGAATTTCCACACAGTACAAACGTTACATCGCAAACAAAATAGCTTAATTGATGCAGTTGGACAGGGAATGTGAAATCTCCAATCAATATTTTGAAAATTGATATGTTGATAGAGGCTTGAGTATCTAATAATATAATAACTAGTGGTCGTTGGTCCAGATCTTGGCATTTAGAATGGTAACATCTTGTAAAATTCAATTACTCTAAATTAGTGGTATCTTTACTTTCAAAAAACGAATGGTTGTTCATTCCCTTCATCAAATTGATAGATGGTAATGAAATCGACATGTTGTGTTTACGATGACTCCACTTCACTCCCATAAAATGCTTTCATACGTATTGATTTCCACTGGTGACAAATAGCACCACTTTGTAAAAGTCATTGGCTGAAGCCGACAGAGCAGCTTTGGCCAAGCCTTACCACTACCTACATTAGGCCCGGCATCTTTGTCAAAGCACACCTGATGAGAGCAAAAGTATATGGAGACGGTGGAGCAACTCTACCCTGATTGGGCTAGAAAACGTACAGAGTACGTTACCAACTTTTAGTGTAGG
>JALLAY010000440.1:0-15399 GCA_036939635.1 Cyclotella baltica | reverse complement strand
ATTCAGCATTTCAAGAGTGCTGGCCTTGGCAACTCTCTCAGCCTCAGCAACTTCCTGTCATTCTGGTGCACCTCTGGGAGAAGATATTCCCACCCGGAGCCTACATAACTTCAGTTGACTATGATATTCTTGAAGACATTCAAGTTCTTGCATCCCTTAGGCAACCTATTCTTGAGTTATACTAATGATATGGCAACTCAATACTACAGCAGAGTTAATTTTCATAATTCATTCAGTGTTTCAACTCAATTTTATTTTAGTTTCTACACGGTAAGTTATCCCTTGGCATGCAGAGCAGCTTTGTTATCTTCTGCAATATTATGAAAGATTATCACGGTCCTGATCAAACTTTGTTTTTTCCTGTGCAAAGATAAGGAGCGAGCAAAAATTTTTGTTCTCCTATGGCCTGACTACAAGCGTACATCAACCAAGGGTGTTATGACAGAATTTTAGCACGGAAGTCAGACACTAATAGTTGCACTAAAACCTTGAGCTGAGGGCTCTACAATAGGAAATAAATTCTATGTTCATGCTAATTTCTTACTTAAGAAGGTTTGCACTCTAGCTATGAGCTGAAGGCTCTAAAATATCAAAATCTTTGGCTAAGGCTCAGCTGAGGGATCAAACAATAATAGACACTTTTCAACACATAGACAAGAGCCAGTAATAGACTATGGTTAACATCTTAGACTCAAAAACCGTTGTTCAATCCTAAAAAATAAGACAATCTTTTTGAATAAGAACTCGGAGGCTGAGACAGAACCCGTCAAAGACACGAGAAAAAACCAAAGGTATAAAGTCCTAAACATAAACTTGAAGCCATGAACAGTTTTGCTGACATCATCAAACTATTATGTTTACCAAAATCTGATCAATGATCAAGTAACTTGGAGTTCGAGTTGGCTACACGCCACAAGACAAAACTGTCTTGTCAATGTCATTGCTCATAATTTCTTTTTTCATACAAACCAAAAAATAGAAGTGTGTTTGAATTTTCCACACGAAACAAATTTTCTTTACATTCATTTGTATCTAAAACCAAGCTGAGCCAATCCTTTTCCAACATGGGCCTGAATTTACGAAAAAGTATGCATGAGTTGTAAATTGAAATTGTAATCTATTACACTAAAATGTTTGTTTAGCTGAGGTTTCTCACAGGATTTTTTATTGGCACAGGAATCTAAATATGAGGGGAAATATTGACTCACACTTCCCATAGCTTATATCTATATTGCCTCAAACAATATTTGGTTGTGTAAGGGAATTTCTCTCAACAAAATGAAACCTCCGTTGTAAAACTAATGTAGTGCGATGAAATGACTACACATACTAAACCACTATATACTTTTATGAATTTACCACTATATATTTTATGAATGTTAATAGGAGGGAAAACCTTGATTCACACTTGTCATAGCTTGTATGTCTATTGCCTCAAAGAATATCACTGGGCATGCAAGGGAATTTTTCTCTGTGAGAACTAGATCTAAACCTCCGTTCTAAAACTCATGTAGTGTGATAAAATGACACAAATTTCACGTGTGAAAAACACTATTTTTTATGAATTCACCTTGGAGATTGAGGGTCAGTTTGGTTATTTCTCATGAGGCTTGATCAACTCTTGATTGATCTGCCGTTGAATTGGAAGGAGCATTGGACAATGAGTAGATAGGAGCAGTTAGCCATTTTGGTACGTTACGTAATATTAGGTACGATAGTATCCTACCTACGGCACAGTCATTTCAAAGGTATCTATTCCTGAGAGAGAAGCCATCAGTTGGGATTGTTCTAAATTGGTGGGCTTGGGCAATTGTTTCATCGCTCCGCTTGAGATTGTTTATGTTCATTGTCGGGTGGAAGGAAGAGATAATTTAGTGGGCAAAAGTTCTTTTTTACTTTTTGCTGCTAACGACTCTGACTCAGTTTGAATACGGTATCCAAAAAGGGTATCTTTAACCGCATTCAATCGTCTCTTCATTCTGGCGCGCCTCTCCTCACCGTCGTCAAAGCAACAACAAGCAAAGCAACGAAGCAAGGCAAAACCAAACCACAGCCGACAGCCTCAAGCCTGTCAACGAAAGCCGACGAATCCTCCTCATTCGTCTGCAAAAGCAAATTGACATTGGACCCCACCAACTGTCAATCGGTAGACGTACACCAACAATCAATCAATCCAAATCAACCAACAAATAAACAATCAACAAATCAACAACGAATCCAACAATGCATCTTCGAACCGCATCGCTAGCCATCACGGCTGCCATGCTCGTTCCCTCCGTGGAGACCGTGTCGTTCGTAGATGACGGTGATGGATTCATGAGGAACTATGTGAATGTTGCAAAGTGTGAGGATTCAAATGGGGGTAGTGATAGCTATTGGTGAGTTTTTGCTATTGGTTTCGTTGAATGAGGTGGACGTTTTTCGTTGTTCGTTTTTCGAATTGTAGGAATTTGTAGGCTTGGGTGATTCTAAATCCCGACGATGGAGTAAAAGACTTGCCGCTGGAACCACGACATTATTTAGCAGATTGTAAATTCTTCCACTCTGTAAAAATTCTACTTCTCGATAGACGGCTCGTGGAATGAAAAGAGCTCGGCCTCAGAATTCTGATTGATTGCGGCTCTCTCGGCCTGCTGCTGTAATGGAATCTCGGCTGCTTCGTCTGCCTTCTTCTGTTCTGTGGCTCTCGTCACGGGCTCTCGTTTTACGTACTGAATTGTGATTAATGATTCAATTGTTTTTCTGTAGACGTCCCGAATGGAACGTGGACGGCTGATTTCTGCTTCGTTCGTTGTAGCTGCTGACTTTCATTGAATTCTGGCCTGCTTCGTTCTATCTCGTCTAGTCTCGTTTGTCTGTCGTTGTATGATCTGTTTCATTTGCTGTGTATTGAATTGTTGTTGAGGATACTCTGTACCAAATTGTTGATTGATGTAATGATGGAATAGGCCATTCCGTCCCGTTTCGAATTCTCTCGATTTGTTTCTCCGTTCAAGAATGGTCCGTCTCGTTTGATTCTTTGGCTGTTGTTATCTTTGAAATCTCTTTTACGTGTACTGGAATTTATTGGAACAATTTCATTGACCTGCGTTGAAATGGAACTGATCACGGCAATGGATTCCACCTCCATTGCAATTCGATTAGATTCTTGCTGTGATTTGAATCTCGTCTGCCTTGTCTCGTTGTCTGTGGATTCTATTATCCACATTTTCATGCATTGGAATTTAATGTACTGAATTGTTATTGTTAATTTATTAGCTTCTTCATATTGATTTCTTTCTCTGCTTTACACTTTCATCAAATTGTTGCCAATCAAATTACTCATTTCTCAACCCGTCAACAATCTCACTCACATCACCTCTTCATTATCACACAGGGACGCCGCCTCCCGCTGCGGAACCTGCATCGAAACCCCCGGCTGCATCTTTTGCTCCACCAACTTCACCTGCATCCCCTCTGATGCCCTCTTTGGTCCCAACGCCCAACACTGTGAATCATGGACGTCACAGGCCGAATCCTGTCCCGCTCTACCACAGTGTACCATGAACAAGGCTTGTTCTACGTGCATCACAGCCGGATGTTCATGGTGTCAGAGTTTGAATCAATGCATGACGAACGAGGAGACGGCGTTTGTTCATTGTGAGGGAAAAGTGGGGTATGGTGGGGTTTGTCCTTCGCCTTTTACCGAGACGACGAGGGTGGAGGGTAATCTCATTGTGGAAGGAAATGAGGAGAGGATGGGTGGTAGTATTCATGTGTTTGGTCCTTGTAATAAGGGTACGTGATGAAACAACGAAGGTTCCATCAAAATCTGCTTGTGTTTTAACACTTTCATTCTCTGCCTCGACAACAATTTATACCACAGACGACTGCAACGAAAACGGATTCCACTCCCTCCTCCTCGACGGAGGAGCATTCGACGTACGCTCCGGAGGACGTGTTTCCATCTCCGCCGCCGATTCTGACAACGATAACATTCAAGCTCCGGAACTGTACCTTCGTTCTGGTGATGGGACGAGTCAAGTTGGAGGCAGCGGTGGTGACATTTTAGTGCTTGCGGGTGATGGATCGGGCGGTGAGATTTTGAAACACACACATCATACACTCGTCGAGATTTTAGTTTGGGTTTCTTTCAAGTACGTGACTTTACAAGGCTTTACTCACACAATTCCATTCTCTTCATTCATCTTTTAGCTGTAGCCTACGGAGGCAAATCCGGCCAAGGAGGCTCCGTCTACATCAATGCCGGCGAGGCCAAAGGTGCAGGAAATGGCTCCATCGGTGGCTCTGTTCACATTGCCGCAGGCCAATCACCCATGCACGGAGGAGACTTGTCATTCGTTTCGGGTTCTGGAGGAGCCGACAGTGGACAAGTTGTCATTTCTTCGTCTGCGGTTGGAAAACGTGCCACCAGTGGAGATGTTCGACTGTCTTCTGGAGATGCTGCTGAAGCTTCTTCTGGTACCGTTGTGGTTGCTTCTGGTAATACCAAGGACAGTACTCCCGGAACGGTTCAAGTGATTGGCGGCTCTTCAGATTTAGGACGAGGTGCAGATGTGAATGTATTTGGTGGAGATGGTACTTCTTCTGGACTTGGTGGAAATGTTTCAATTCGTACGTGTGATGGAATGAATCGAATGCAGAGATGATGTGAACTTTTATAACGTTTCATTCCTAACAAACATTGCTTCCACTTTCCTCTATTCACTACTATCCAATTCATTAAATTACCAGGGAGCGGCGAGAGTGCCTTTGTTTCAATTTCAACCAGTCCCTCAAGGTTTGGCAACAGCGGCGACTTGCTCTTGCTCACAGGTTCCTCAAGTACCGGCGCCAGCGGAAATGTAGAAATATCAACTTCAAGTGCAGCTGACGAAATGAAAGCCGGAGCACTTCGTCTGCTGACTGGTTCCTCGAGCACAAACGGTGGAGAAATTGTACTGGCTGCTGGGTCGTCTACGGGTGCTCCCACTTCTACTGGAGGCGATATCTCTCTCACGGCCGGTTCTGCAAGTGCTGCCACCGAACTTGGATTGGATAAAGACTCTGTTACTGGCGGCTCTGTTTCTATTTCTGCAGGTTACTCTCTAGGCGAGCATGCCAATGACGCCGGCGGCAGCCTCGAGCTTCATTCCGGTGATGCAAACGCAGGAGCCGGTGGAGATATTTCTGTATCCTCTGGAACAAGCCAACAAGCCGAATCGGGAGACTTACTTCTCTCCTCGAGCGATTCACCTTCTTCTGGTGATATTGTTGTCAAGAGTGGTTCTGCCTCGGATGGAGACTCTGGTTCGCTGACGTTGCAATCTGGCGACGCTGCTGCGGGCAAGGCTGGCGACATGACTCTACAAGTTGGATCCTCGGCAGGTGTACTAGGAGGCGATATGCTTCTATCTGCAGGATCTGCATCGAATGCCATTGGTGGGACTATTTACATTCGTTCCGGATCGAGTGACTCTGTGACCTCTGGCAATGTGGTGCTTCAAAGCCCCGATGCAACTTCCTCGAGTTCAGGTACCCTCGTCCTATCTTCTGGAAACTCTGGGAGCAAGGATACAGGATCGATTCGTCTCTCTACAGGTGGGTAGTTGCATTGTGGTTTCATTGTTTGATTTGTCATATTCTGGTTGGTTGTTGGGGGGTAGCATTTTTGTTGTAAAGTTTGATTCGTCATATTCGCCAATATCCAACCAAATTTTCAATGCACTCGATTCGTCTCTCTACAGGTACTGGTGGCCGTCAAGCGGGCTCGATTGAAGCAAATGTTGGCTCTTCCGCAATAGGTGATGGAGGCAGTGTCGTAATCAGTTCTGGATCGACCTCAGACGATACGTCCACTGGAGGAGAAATTTCGTTGACCTCCGGATCCGGTGCCACGGGAGGACCTATTGTTATCCAAGGTGGAAGCGGCAGTGTCTCTGATGAAGCAAATGAATCATTCCATGGCGGCTCGGTATCAATCAAAGGAGGATCGTCAGATTTGAATACAGGTGGTGCGATTGGTCTCGAAGGGGGTTATTCAGATCAGTACATTGGTGGCAGCATTGTCATCAAATCTGGTTCCTCAAGTCAATCAAACTCTGGTGCAGTGTCCATTTCCTCTGCCGACGGAAGTGTCAGCGGAAATACGGCAAGTGGAGATGTCCTACTTGCATCTGGATCATCCTATCACGACTCGATCCCATCTGGTGCTGTCAAGATTGTGGCGGGTGGGATGGAGGAATCATTGGTTGGACAGAGCGGGTATGTTTCCATCCAGGTGAAGGATAGTGCGGTTAGTGAAGGAGGACATATTGAACTCACTGCTGGAAACTCTCATGGAAAACGAGAGAAAGGAGGATCTGTCATGGTTACTGCCGGAGGTGGAATGAATGACGCAGATAAAGGCGACGGTGGAGATGGCGGAGATCTAGTTTTTAGTGGAGGCTTTGCGAATGGACTCTCTTACATTGATCGCGGTGGAAGTGTCAACCTCAAAGGAGGAGACTGTACGTAATTTCTTGCACTTCGTCTGTCCTTATCTTTCACCAGAGTTGCCTCACATAAATCCTTTTTATTCTCAAATGCTACAACAGCCAAGATGGGAAATGGAGGAGATGTTTCAATTGACACTGGCAGTTCTGAGCAGGGATCAAGTGGAAGCGTGTCTATTTCATCCTCTTCAGCTAATCATTTGAGCGGCAGCATTGCCCTTGAAACTGGAACTGGAAAGCAAGGATCGAGTGGAATGATTTCCCTCGAGACAGGATCCTCGGACCACTCAGCTGGAGGAATAAACCTGCGAGTCGGCGATACTTTTGGGTATCGAAATGGAGGTAAGATTAATCGGTCATGGTGTTGATGAGTCCATCGCCATTACATTGTTATTCACTTTCTAATCCTTGCCACACATTTTCTACACTTTAGGTGACATAAGTCTAACAGCAGGCCTCACGTCAAGTTCATCTATGAAAGGCGGGACTGTTCGCATCAGCGCTGGCGAGGGAAGTTCTGATCAGCTCAATGACGGAGGAGACGGTGCGTATTTCAACTTGTGCATGCCTCACCAACTTTACCGATTCACATTAAACTCATCAATTCCACGAAACCATTATTGAACTAAAACAGGCGGAGACATGATTTTCACTGCGGGTGAAGCAAAAGGAGCAGACTCCAATGACAACGGAGGATCAGTGACAATCTCAGGCGGAAATGCCAACGAAGGATATGGCGGGTCTTTGGATATTTCCTCTGGGAAGAGCAGCTATTCGGCTTCCGGTACGAGATTTACCTTCACTCGATTTTTATCATGTGTTTATACCCTCAACTAAGATATCATCTTTTCAATCCATTTTCATTAAGGTGATATTCTTGTCCACACGGCAGATGCAGGGCAGTACACGAGAGCTGGATCCTCAGGATCATTGTCATTGATGACAGGCTCCACACATCTTCAAGAGTCGGGTTCAGTCACAATCACTAGCGGCGACAGCAACCACAACAACACGTGAGTAGATGGATGCCAATCAGACTTTGAATCTCTTGTAAAGCAAGAGCTTGTTGCACTAACTCCATTTATGTTGTTGACTGCTTGTTATCATAGGGGACACGTCAACATTAGGAGTGGAGATGTACTGTATGGCTCTGGTACGGCAGGTAATGTGTCAATGTCAAGTGGATACAGTGAACAAGGTTCAAGTGGCTCGTTTTCCATCGTGACTGCTCAAAGTGGTGGCAGCAGCCGCTTTGCCCGAACTGGAGATATTGTGATGGGAACCGGAGACACACCTCGTGGAAGGACTGGTTCTATGCTATTGAAAACTGGCTCAACACGAAATGGCGAATCAGGCAAGTTATTTGGTTCATTTTGTTTGAGAAGACTCTGTACTTTCGATCCAACCGCCAACCTCTTTTCTATCACCAGGTTCTTTCGAGCTTGCACTTGGCCACAGTAAAGGAAACTACGATGGTGGTTCAATTTCAATGACGGCTGGTGATACCTTTGGAAAGGTTCGTTGCCCATTCATATTATGTGGATAATACATTTCATGCGCGACTGCATAAACTCAATACATTCCTTTACTTTCTTTTTAGGCTCACAGTGGTGGAGATGTCCATGTGTTTGCCGGAGACGGAAAGAGTGACGGATCATACAACTCAGGTGGAAAAGGTATGCTTTGTAAACTACTCTCATCACCCACATCGATCATTTCGATTCACTTTGAACTCACTGCAATCACTTCTTGATTCCTAACAGGAGGTGACATGATCTTCACTGCCGGGCTAGGTGAAGGAATTGGAGACAATGGAGATGGTGGCGGAATAGCCATTTCTGGTGGTCGTTCAATTCACTCCAATGGTGGTCATATTGTTCTTCAATCCGGCTCCAGTGAACATTTGACAAGTGGAGCAGTTGGTAAGAGATTTTCACATGGACAATGACGCTAGATGAATGTCCATTCCTGACTATATCATTTTCTTTTTTTCATTTTCAGTCATTGATACTTCACATGCTGGCAATTATGGAGACAGTGGACCAATACGGCTAAGAACTGGAAACTCTGAGTCTTCAGATTCTGGTTCAATCCTTATAACTACGGTGAGTAGCAGCCAGTGATACTTTACAATATCCATTACTGTTGCTTAGGAGCATTGTTTAGCTGACTCATTTCTATTACCATGCTCATAACATTGTAGGGTAATGCTGTTGATGACAAGACTCTTGTTCCGCATACACCCACCTACAAAGGAGGCAATTCAGGTTCGATTAACATCACTGCCGGTCTTGCAGTTGACAGAGGAGGGAACATCACAATGGTTGCAGGCGGTAAGTCCACCACTAACACTTTTTGTTGCATCCTTCACAAATGCAACCGTTTCATCCTGCCTGCTATTCTTCCAGGTGCCACTGGTCAAATCCGTCGTTCCAGACATGACCCAACAGACCAACAGGGTAAGCTAACAAGATTTTCAAGTATTTGCTTTGTGCATTGCTCACAGCTGACATATTTATTTTGTTCATGGAATCATAGGAGGAGATGTTCTGATCTCGTCAGGTGGCTCCATAGAAGCGAGCAGCGGTGGGATCACAATTGGTACTGCAAATGCAGGAAAGAAAGGAACTTCGGGCGCACTGACTCTTTCATCTGGAGATTCAAACGAAGGAGATGCAGGCACGATTGGTGAGTTGAACGTCCGTGTTTACAGAAGCTAGTGGTTCATATTTGGTGATCATTGCTGACACACTTTAATGTTCTTGTTCTTTCCAGGAATTCTTTCCGGAACATCTCATGAAAAGGGCAAGGGAGGAGACATTGATATTTTAGCTGGTGCTTCGTCTTCAACTGCAGAGATTGATGGTTCAAGGTTATCTTTGCATGCAGGTACATCACAAGGAAAGAAATCTACTGGTGGAAATACAGAGGTGAGTACACCTGTGTCCATGATGCATCTATCTTTGACTACTTTTGCAAACCCATTATTTCCCATTGCTTGTACTTTCAGATATTTGGTGGCATTGGTTATATGGGTGCTGGCGGTCGGTTAGACTTGACCGGTGGCAGGGCAGCTGGAACTAACATAAACACTGACATTGGTGGTGAGATATTTGATGATACAGTTTACTTACTCATTGTAATACCCATTAGACCGAATACTAACAAATTTTGACTCTGTAGGTGCTGTGGAAATTCTTGGCGGCTATTCTCATTATTCTTCTGGAGGTGAGCATCTTTGATTGCAACAACAAGGTTCAATTTATCATGCTGTCAACCAAATTGAAATCATCTTTGCAAATTGATCACTTTAGGGGAAATCAACATAACATCTGGCCGATCGGAGAGAGCATCCAGCGGAGATTTGGCCTTGGCTACACCAGACTCAGCAAAGGATGGAAGCTCTGGTGTCATTTCAATCACAACAGGCACTTCATACAAAGGAGACAGCGGCTCAATTGATATGAAGACTGGAAATGCTCATGGATCCTCAGGTTCCCGTTATGATGAATCACATAACTCTGGCAACATTACAATGCAGGTTGGGGGCTCTGGTGAAGATAATGGCGTAAGTTGTGGGGACGCCCATTCTGGTTCATCAGAAAAAGCTTTGTTAACTCCTGTTCTTTCTACATTACTATATTTTAGGGAAGTGTTTGGATCGCTGCTGGGCCATCATATTCGAGCAGATCATGTAAGCAGCTGTCATCTCCAGTCGATTTTCTTCATGATGTTCTTTGTACTAATATATTTCTATTTTCATTCTTTGATAAAACACACAGCGGAAGGAGGCAGCATCACCCTTGAAGCCGGAGATTCACGTTTTGATAACGGTAGGAATCATTTGTCGGGTATGATTGGAGGCTCTGTTATTGTCAAGGCAGGAGCATCGGATGGGCAGTCTGAGACAGATCATGCTGGCTCCATTAGTCTCAGTGCTGGTAATGCAAACTCTGGAATAGGTGGCTCCGCATCACTCCTTACTGGCGGCTCAAATGAAGCATCAAGTATGTAATTTGCTTCTCCTTGGTTTGCTTCTACTTACATAGTGTCTAACACCAAGTCATTTCTTTATTCACAGGTGGAAGTATGATGCTTGGGAGCTCCGATGCAGGAGAATTTGGTCAAAGTGGCTCCATGTCTCTCTTCACTGGTGATGTTTATCTTCCGAGGCGAATGACACGGGATGCCGACGATTCAGGTAATCAATGGATGTATAAGAATTCTTCTCTTTATGATGCATTGTTGTTTAATGCTTAATATCTTTTGTTCTTGTGTTCCAGGTGCAATCAGTATATCTACAGGTTTCTCAAAACATGGCTTTGGTGGTGATATATCCTTGACTAGTGGAGCAGGTTTTGGTGATTATGTCAATGATGATAGAGGTGGAGGTTCAATCTCTCTCAGGGCTGGAGATACAACAGGACATTCAAATCCTGCTGGATCTGTGGATATTATGAGTGGGTGGGGGTAAGTGCTTCATTTACCATCGCTACTTGCAACATTCCCATATATGCAATAAATTCAACACCCTTTTCTTATCATACTTTCAGGCATCAAACTAGTGGAGATGTCACAATCCGGACCCCAAAGAGCTCAACCTCGCATGCAGGAAACATTGTTATTGAAACTGGTATGTTGCTTTTGATTATTCTACAATGTGTCTCACCATCTCAGGACAATGTCACAATCTTTTGTGTTCTTTCAGGTGCGAGTGCTGCTAGAAACTTGGTGGAAGAATCTGGCCAACTCATCTTGTCAACTGGTTCAAGTGGGAATGCAGGTTTTATCTCAATGGAAGCAGGTACATCAACAATAGGGGATTGGGATTTAGAAGGCGGTGCAATTAACATTAAGGTAAGAACCACAATTATTGTAAACAACTGACATATTTTTGCTGCATTTATCTCACAAACAACTTGCTTTGATATTTGTCATAAAGGGTGGTGCCAACAAAGGAGCCGCTGGAGGCCATGTCAATGTGTCAGGAGGCGACAGCCTTACACACAATATGCATTACAGTGTTGGTGGAAATGGTGAGATTATAAATTCAATGTGGCAGTGTTAACTGGAATGAGCATTCTACTCACTGAAACTTGTTTTCTTTTCCAGTCAACCTCAAGGGTGGTAAAAGTAATGGGGTAAGCTAACAAGACTTTGAAGTGTTTGCTTTGTATACTGTGCACAGCTGACATATTTACTTTGTTCATGGAATCATAGGGAATTGGTGGCTTGGTAACCATTTCTGGTGGGGATTCCGCAAATGAGAGTGGTGGAGTTCAGTTAGAAACACCAAGCACTTCCAATGAGGAAACATCTGGCTCAATCTCAATATCTACTGGTAAATTATTGTTCATTGTTTGCTTTGCCATTGTTGGATTTTCTGATTTATGATTGTCTCTGACCTTGAGCCCCTGGTTTTCTATTTTCTCAATAAACAGGAACAAGTGAGCATGGAACTTCTGGCACCATTCATTTAAGCACTGGCAGCATGAAGCCAAAGCGATCTGTCCCTGGCACACCCGGAAGCATTATCCTAGAATCAGGATCAGCTGGCAACGAAGAAGCATATCATCATCACCGTGCTTATCGTTACTATGGTTTCAACACACACAGTCAAGTAGGCGGAGATCTTACACTTGGCTCCGGCAATTCTTTTGATGGCAACGGTGGAATGGTTGACATCAAATCCGGGAAAGGAAAATTTAGTGGAGTAAGAAAGATGTGACAAACCATTGAAACCATTGAAACATCTTTTAATTCAACACAGCTAACACATTTTCACTGTTTTTGACACTATAGGGAGAAACCAGGATTAAAGGAGGGGAAGGGCTGGAGTCTAATGGTGGAGACTTTGTTCTTGGAGGTGGTTCGTCTAGTAACGGCAAAGGTGGAGATGTTACACTTGCCGCTGGTTCATCGTCTTCTTCAGAGAATGGATCTATAGTGATTGGTGGAAGCAGTGGATATAAAAAAGGCTCCGTTAGTATTGTTGGAACTCATTCTAATTCTGATAGTGGAGGCGATGTGCATATAGCAAGTGGATCTAGTGGCTCATCAAGTTCAGGTTCAGTCTACATTGAAAGCCCTTATTCTGGCGTTCAAAATGAAGGTGTCAACATTAAGAATGAAGGTGGAAAGACAGATCTCTCAGGTGAGAAGGAGTCAGTATGTTTTAAAATGTGCAATAGCCCTGTCCAGCCAACTCATTTTTCATTATTGCTGCATTACAGGGCAAGATGTTCTTTTGCATTCTTCAAATGGCCAACGTGTTGGAAAAGTTAACATATTTACTGGAGATCCATCATCAAAGACTGGTTATGAAGAAGCCGGTGACATTGAAGTTTTAACTGGCAAGGCAGGTCGTTTTAGTCAAGCTGACTCACCTGCAAGTGGCAAAATATTGATAGCAACATCTCCTAATTTTGCTCACAGTGGCAGATCAGGTAAGAAATGCAGGAAGATACTCAGACTTGAAATGACTTGTTTTAGGAATGTACCAACCGTGTGTTTGTACTTTTCAAAGGTGAAATCATGATATCAACTGGTGAAGTTGGGCTCTCAAGTCATGATATGAGGGGCAGTTTGGGATTGAGTGGAGGAGATATCGAGGCATTGGCACATTCTGGAGGAAGTATCAATCTTTCATCTGGATCATCTTCTACATCTGAGGCTGGAGATATTTCAATCGTTTCAGGATCATCTCTCAAAAACGGAGGAAATATAAACATCATAGCCAGTGCAAGTCAATATGATAAAAGACCTTGGATGCAGCATCTTTACAAAGAGTTTTTCTCGAAAGAAATCAATTTTGGATTTGATGAGTATTCTCCAACCTTTGAGGAGCGGAGGATTGCACTCCAGCTCAAGAAAACCAGAGATTCCACAAGGTAAGTCATTCGAAATCAACTTGAACTCTGCGTACTACAATACTGTTCTCAGTGATAACCATGATATCTACTTGTGTGCTTCCTTGAATATAGGTTGACATCCACTGTCCCAGTTCAAGTCACAACAATCCAGTATTCATCTGATTCTCGTATCAAAAAGAATATAAAATCTGCCAACACTGATGATCTTTTGGATCGAATGCGTCAAATAGAGCTGAGAGAATGTAAGAACGAATTGCTTGTATAGATGGCATTAATTTATTCTACATGTTCCTCATAATAAATCTTTGCTCTTACATTAGATGGTTATACTGAAGAGTGGAGACAACTCAGAGGATTAGAGAATGACCCACGAACAAGAGGTGTAATTGCTCAAGAATTGTATGAAGTCTTTCCAGAGCACATTGAAATCCTACCTGAATTGGAGATGGGCAAAGTTAATTTTGAAAACTTTCATCAAGTGGACAAGCAAGGACTTGTGTTGGACTGTAAGGAATTTTTCATGCTCATTCCCATTGATTTATTACATGTCCATCACACTCACAAGGATTTCTTGCTGTTTTAAAGTGATTGGAGCACTACAAGCACACACAAAAAGGTTTCAACCCTTTTTGGAATCAAATCAAATCATATGACAAGACAAGATCAGTCACCACTCAAACAGATGAAACCACAGAACTAGAGGAAAACAGCAGTTCTGTGATTACTTTTTAGCCATTCTGTAGCCATTGCCTCCACCAATTGGAAACATGATACTAAACACAGGTAATTGTTTTATTTCAGGCAACACCAGACTCAAGAGCGGGAGTCCAAAATGAATGCTGGAATAATGCAATTCATTAATGTCGTGCCATATGCTGTCCTTCTTCTCAATAATACTCTTCCCCTTCAACAAACTTGAAGACACCCGTGCGATGCATTTAACCTCTCTCCATTATCCTGTGTTCTTACCATTCACATCACCATGCCTCTTGCCGTCCACCATTTCACCAACGTGCAGATGTAGGTTGGTTGAATAATGGACGGCAACAGGCACGGTCGTGGGACCATGACTTACAATAATGGTAATGATTACACTGGGGATTGGAGAGACGATAAAATGCATGGCAAGGGTGTCTTTAAGTTTGCTGGTGGGAAAGAGTATTATGGAGAATGGAAGGATGGCAAACCACATGCCAAACAGGGTCCACAAAGATCAGAATGAGGGACATACCATTTAGGGTAATGAGTACACAGGGGATCGGAGATAATCGCTGGGATGTCAGCCTTAAGAAATTGGTAGCAATTATTGTAAAATATGTAACAAAACAGTATAACTAGATTCAGCATGAGCAACTTCCTCATCTATTAATTGATTACCATGAAATTCAATGTATATGCCCCAGTACATGCACTTGCGGCAATATTTTTCACTGAAATGTCTACCCAGTTTGAAGCAGGTATTGTTCGGTAAACAAGAGGTTGACATCCAGGTGAGGCTCCAAGCGTAACCATTACAATGCTGTTGGCAGTGATCCGTGTGTTGTGGAGAGTTATCTCATCAGTGGCCCCAGAAGCTAAATTTGTCACCTCTGAAGTAATTATACCAGTCATTTTATTCAAATAAACCTCAGTTGGATAGGTAGACCCAACAGTTCCTGTGCCCTTTTCAAAGCTATGGACATAACTGTCTCCCATAGATATCCCACTTCCACCAGTAAGTGTAATGGAAGAGGTAAATGTAAGATCCAAATTACCAGAACCAGATATGGATGCTGTTGACAATCCACTGAAATCTAAAGTCGACTCTGATATTACACCATAATTTGCACTTGTTGAAGGATTGACCAGATAAACCGACCCAGATGAACTTCCAGTACCAGGTTTCAAATAAATATTTCCACCTGATGAAACAGAACTAGAACCTGCGTACAAGTTAACATTTCCTCCAACATCCCCTGATGAGGCAGAGCCCACCACAGTGAAACTTCCACCCGCAGTGTCTCCTGAGCCAACTGTGATGGAAATATCTCCTCCCGTCCCCGAGCCAGACGAGC
>JALLAY010000439.1:0-15456 GCA_036939635.1 Cyclotella baltica | reverse complement strand
GGTCATGGCAACTAGGCACCACAAAAAACACAACAAAATGTAAGACAATGTATTAGTAAGATCAGTTTGTATTATGCTTGTTAGAAAGATAGTTCTGTGATAGTTCAGTTATAAATTGTAAAAAGATACTCAATCTAAAGCTAAAATTTAAAATATGTTTTCTCATCTCTGCCTCGCATAAGTCAATCTCAATGCATCGGATTTGTTCTCACTACATTGTTTTTAGTATTCAGTTACCAGTCTGGAGTGCTAGTTCTTGATTGTTGTGGCTTTGTGAGACACAACAAGAGGGGCTGCTGCAATCACACTTGCACTTGCTTTCAAACTAAGAACACAACAAAACAATAAAATTGCTTCATGCAGAGGCTCAATATCACATCTACTCTCCTAGCTTTCTTAATATTTGTTTCATACATGTGTAAAATACAAACTGCAATCATCAAATCAATGCCACAAAGAAATGAGTTCTTCTCACCTCATCAAAAACTCATACTAAGCATTGTGAAACTCCAGGCCAATGGAAATGACCCTAGTTAAGATTTAAGATAATGGCACTTTAGCTTGTTTATTTGATTATTTGTTGCAGTGTTTCAACGCACAATAAGATTGACAGTCACCATTGATGTTGCATGTTTTGGTTTTAATAGTGTAATGATTGTGGATGTTGATAAGCCTTTTTCTGATTTGTCAGGTCAAGTTTTTTGTGTCAGTATTACATACATGATGGATTGTTTTCTAGTTTTCTATCATCTTGCACTTTCACTTATGGGCACCTGTTATTGAGAGATGCTGCAACCTAAACACCTACATATCCCGTTGTTCATATTCAGAGTCTGTAAGATCTTTGGTTTGAACTGAGCAACATAATAAAACAATCTCTTTGTTATTTTGATTCATTTGTTTTTACCGGCGATTATTATACACATAACAGTGATGCTTCTTACCTTGCTGCCGTATATTGAGTTGGCATAACATATCGCATATAAAGAACTGCAGATGCTATTGCTGTGAGCTAATTATAATGCACAGTCAGCCTATGAGTGAAGACAATGCTTGCTATGATATTTGTATTGTATCATTATTATTGCTCAAACTGTTTTCAATTAAAGCATTTGAATTCATAATTCTTGATTTCAAATGCAGACAATCCAATAGCACACAGACAATTGGCCTAGATGAAAATTTACAGTTACAGTTAAAATCTTTTGCACAGATTAAAAAGTTACCATACAATAATCAACTCAACGGCTCTAGATCTTTGAATGAGAGGGAAAGCATTGGAATATGCTGATAGATGTAACTGCTCAAGCCATTCAAATGTGCCCAAGCTTGATTAGCTGTGTACAAAGAATCTTACATTAGTGTAATTGGAGTAGTAGGAGAGAATTCTCCAACCTCACTATTGAAAGAATAATTGAGAGTATGAGATGTTATTAGATATTGATGTCATTTATACAGCGCTCTCATTATTTTAAGACTTAATATGGTGTACTAGGATCTTGTATCCCCAAGTAAATGTCACTGAGGTTATTCCGCTCATACTTGATTGCTTGGTATTCTTTTTATAGAAACAGAATTTACTGCAAGTTGTAAGGAATCTTCTCTTTTAATTGAATATTGTTCAAGAACCTTCAAATCAAATTTCCTGCATTTCGTAGTATTCTCTATTTCAGAGGCATTTGATTCAATTAAAGTTCTTGAGCTATCGATAGCTCTAGTAAAAACAACATTTTCAACTTTCAACCACTTCATCACAAGCATTTTAAATATGTCATTTCACAAATACTTTATTCCACCAATTCCACTCTAAGTTAATGAACCAATCATCTGTATGCAATCCTAACAAATTAAGCTAAGGTATTTTAATCCCGACAAAGGAAAATAAAAAGAGTCTAAATCAAAAAGTACAAACAGCCTTCTTGAAACCCTAAGAAATAATAGGGTCCCAAATCCAAATATTGGCAACATATTTTACCCCAGTTTCAACTTTTCCGCCTGAATGCTGTGATAGATCATCCATGTTGCCGTCAGGGAGCACATTATAGAAGAGAACAGCTTTCCCAGATTGTGGTTGGATCTTTATTCCATCATGAAATTCGGTTGTGATGGCACGAGGGAAAGTAGTTTCACCTCCCACAAGGCCATCAGTAGTCTCATCAGAATTGCTGCTCTTCTTGGAACGTGACCTACGAACCCCATTCTGGACTATATCGCCTTCTCCAGTCAAATAAATCAACAGGGTTGCGTATCGTTTGGGTTGGTATCGATTTTCAATTGATGGGTAGGTAAACTCGTGGTGAGCTGTATACTGTTCACCAACATCATATCGCAATAACTGCATAGCTTCAACTATTCTGTCATGAGTCGGAAGAGATCCGTTGTCATCAGCACCAATAAGATGGGGTGGGCGTTGATCTCTCATCATACGTTCATCAATATCAAGCAGATCAGCAACACGGCGAAAAATGCCATCTACAATGGCATCTTGTTCTCGGTGGATCCAACCTCCGGTCGATGATCGAGTGTCTTCTTTTGATGCGCTTTTTACATTTGTGTCTCTGATTCCACTAGCCAATACAGTAGAAGTCTGCATAGATACATCTCCTTTGACACCAGAAGCTAGATCAATCAAATGCTGGACTTCAACAGGAGATAGAAACTTTTTGACTTCAAACACACGAGGAAGCACAGATATGGCTTTAAGGTCAAGTTGCATAGTGGAATTGACTGTGATGGCATTGCCTTTGGCATGAGCTGATTTGTAGTTGTTCAGTTCTAGACGTCTCTGCTGTTCAACATCAGCATGAAAGTCATCTTTTGTCAATCGGGGCAACGTGCTGGGAACGTCAGTGAAATAAAGTTCAGATGTTTCAATAGTGTGGACCTGCCCCAGAAAATCGGCACTCCACATTGGCAAGCCTTGGTCACTAGTAGTATCATCTGTTGCTTCAGCTCCATCCTTCAAATGAGTCAAAAAGGGTTGAGGAAAAACAGACAACCAGTGCAATCCAGTCTTGACCAAATAGTCCCTGGAGAAACTACGATTTACAACCCAAGCGTCCCTCGCAAATTTCTGCTTCAAAGTCAACTTGCCAGCATCAAGCAACTTATGTACCTCCGACATTTGATCCTCAGTGGACAAGTCTTCAAATGGATCATAATATATAACCGCCTCGTCTTCTGTAACTGTCCACCTCTTCAACTGATGATCTTTATCATAAGTTGGCGTGATGAAAAAAGAATGACCAGGAAATGAGGCAGTCCCAATGCTTTCCATGCTTTGGATGGTACCAACCAGAGATGTGTGCATTTGCCCTGCCTTTGGTCCTGTCGAAATGTGCCCTCCATCCCAGTAGAGATTCAACGGCTGCACTGAAAGATTAATGAATTTAGTGGCAAATCCAGTAAAAGTTAATGATGCAGGGATCATCTTGTCATTTGGCTCTCGAGATGTAGATAATGCATTTTCGCTTTTGTATAAAGTAGAGATATGAGGTTGTTTGTACGCTTTCGTTATTCCTCTAATTGACCTTCCAGATCTTTTGTTTGCTGTATATTGTTGTAGCAAGCATACGTGGTCAGTATTCACCAAGTCTTTGTCAAGACGAGATTCGAGAATTGATCGGATTTGTTCCAAACTGAGCCCCTCTTCGTTATTCTCAATGTGTTGGTAGGCATTATCAATCTCCTTAAGAACAATATCTGAATCAAATCCCCCAAAGCTATCAACATTATCATACACAAAGCTAGAATCCAAACCCAAAGCATCACTCAGATAGTAAGAGTGCAGTACCTGCACGGTTGGATTAAGTGGAAGAATAAAGTCTAAATAAACCAGCTGATCCTTCGTAGATGAAGTACTCTCCACACTATCCACAGAACAGAAATCCAAACCTGCCATACGACGATACGAGCTAGCCCTAGCATGACCAATCTCCTCCAACAGGGCCTTTTGCACTGCTTTCTTTCTTAGTTCAGCAGGAATCATATCCATAGAAGGAGCTGCATGCGGTGCATTATCATTTGCTCGAGGAATGCGGTTCGTTGGCTCGGATGCTGCTCCCTTACCAGTCAACGAAGAGCAAATCCCCTCCAAATCCTTGATTAATTCATCTTTCCACACGCCGAACCCCCCATGGAGTTGAGCATGGGTAATTATTGCGGCGAATATGGCAACAATTATGGCGAGTATGTGCTGTTTGAGTTCATTAGTTTGTGTTGATTTGGTCCTACCGCTCCCTTCATTGTTGTCGTATTCTTCATAGGAGGACGTAGAACCGTCCGTAGATGACTGGTCCTCGTCGTCTTGATATTCGTTCATGGCTTGGGGTTGTGATTGGCAGGGCGGGTAAAGAACGGTGTATCTAAAGAGAGAGGTTGATGGAAAATGAATGCTGTCATTGTCCTTGAGTTCACCTATGTTCATTCAATAATACGCTCAATGGCACTAAGATTAAATTATTAGTGCCTAATTAAATAGGCAAAAAACCAAATACATTATGAGTAAATAAGCCTCTTTCGCATTTTGTTTCTAGTGAAAAGTTTGATAAAATGATATGAGAAGATTATTCAATGAAACACAAGAATTGAACGACAATTTTGGGGTATCCTCTTCTCTAAATGGTGGTATCTTTATACTTCATATTTAGGAATTAATACGATGAAATGGATTTTAGACAGATTTTGAGAAAGATAGATTGCTGCCTTCTCATCTACCGTACCTTCAACTTCAACTCCCACCGACCGCGACATACAAGCGCCCACATACAAGCTCCCAAAGGCACACACATCCATCAAGCACCATGCCCCGCCCCCGCCCAGTTCTCCCACCACCACCCCCACCCACCTCCGTGCTAATCAACAACGCAACTCAATCCTCAACTCACATCTTCCATCAGCAAGCCTTAGCCGTATTGAAACACAGCTCGTCATCTTTCTTAAAACGGCGCTTATCTCAAAGGCTGCACGATGCGTTTTCCAAATGTTCATATGAAACGTTGGCCAATTGCACCGATACTACGTCGTTATTATCTAATTTAGAGTCTCCATTGGAGATTTTGGAGCAAGATATAATTGATTGTAATGTGTTTGCGAAGCGTGTGGGGTTGCAATGGGAACGGGTTCTGAGAAGTAGAGGATTTTGTGACTATGCCGATGTTGTGATGGAGTTTGTGGAGAGGGGTAGTTATCTAGAAGGCGATGAAGGTGAAGACCGTGTAGAACAAACTATAGCAGCAGATAATATTGGTCAGGGGGAGGAAGAAAATCCCGCGGCTGGCTTTAATTCAATCGATGAAGCATTAAATAAACTCCATCGGTATCAAACAGATTGCGATGGATCAGGCCATCCTTCAAAGCACATCTCCAGTTTGACTGATATTGATTGCGATGGGGTATCATCTGCAAGGAAGGCTATTCAAAAAATCGATCGAATGATGCAGAGTATCAACAATGAGGAACTGAAATCCAACTATGGCTATGATTGGGACGCCATTAATGAGGCAGTGAAACGAAATGAGAAGAGGTTGTATGTTTTTCAAAAGATTTCAGATGATGACGTAGATGGATATGAAATTGTTCCAAAGTTACTTGATGGTGTTGAGGACACTGACATGGACACTTTACGTGAACGAGTTGTCAGATTTAAGGATGGGGATACAAGCGAAGCAGCGCACACTGACCTTTTGCTCGCTAACAACTCACGCACGGCTTCGATACTACGTAGAAAAAGAAAGAGGGAAAAAAAGCCCGAGATGGATGAAAATGATAGCATTGGTAGTTCGAGAGGAAGGCCTCCATCAACTGTGTGTGAAACTGAATGGACATGGCAAGATATTTTGGATGCTATCCCTGTATGTGAAAGAAAGAAACTCATCAATGAATACATTCATCCTCCATGGCCACAAGAAAAAGATGATGAGCAAATAGAAAACCATGGAGACGAAAAGGATGATGGTACTGAAGACAAAGAGCCAATCATCAATGAGGACTATTCCGCAATTGTATGTGGCGCACTTAGACAGCTTGGATCAACTCATTTATGGGAACAAACACAAAATCAGAAAATAGATTCTCAGAGCTCTTCTGAATTGCAGAAGAAAACTATTGGAAAACTTTTGAGGGAAAGAGTCAGACCTCGTGAGTTCATGTTGTCGAAAAAGAAGTCGGGGTTCAGTGATAAACTGTTGGGGAAGAAATGTAAAAGCAAAACGGCATGGACTGAAGATTTCTCAGATATTGACGGATTAAGCAATGTGTTGCAAAAGGATGATGGACTTGGTTTGGAACATGATGAAGGAAATGGTTTTCAGCAGGCAGCTACAAGTTTATCACTTGAGCAGAATTCAAAGCAATATCTTGAAATGGATCTAGGAGAATGCACTGTCGAGGTAGCAGCCAAAGCTACAGGTGGAAGTGGTGATACAGATGAGGCACAGCCAATGAGGAAAATGTTGGCATTCAGAAGCTTAGAATTAGCATTGAAGTTTTAGATTGATCTAATTCATTATAAGTACTTTTGTATTTCAACCAAGTCTGTTTACCAAAACACATGCCTTTTATCTCAATGGATATGGACATGGCTCAACATGGACCATCAGAATCCAACTACAAATCTATCAGATGAAATATCACACTTGATAATTATGTTGTGTAAAAATACGTAGTCACAGTGCATTAAATTCTTTATGGTGCAATATTACACGTTATAGCATAAGACACCCAGATATTACAATTGAAGTAAGTTCACTGGACTCATGACAAATGACAGTTTACTCCATACATTCAAAAGAAATAAGGGTTATTTCGTTACTCACTACGATGACAGCCCTTCATGGCAAGTGATTCTCATCATGATCCCCATTCTGACTGGTAACTTCTGTTATCTAATATTGCCCTGAGTGACTGGGTTTACAGAGTTAGTGACTGGGATTTCTGTCACTAGTTCCCCAGTAGACTGGGACATTCTACCATAAGTTCATCTTTAGACTGGGCCTTTCTGCCCTTAGTTCCCATCAGGACTAAAACTTTCTGCCAAAAATCCAGCTACAGACTAGGCCTTCCATAAGTAGCCATATTCATAACTGGGACTTTACACCAAACTTCAATTCAGACTTGGCCTTTCCATCACTAGTCCCAGTCATGACTAGGTTTTTGATCACAAATATTATATCATTAATGAACACATGCGAGAAGAAGGGCAGTGGAGAGGAAGTGACAGAATGAGACCATATCCACAAATGAACAATGCATGACGATAATATGTACAATTAAATTAAAATCACAGCAGCAATAATGAATTTAACAACAATGGATGTACTGCAACAATTTAGCTGTTATCATCGCTGGAGCTCATAGGTTGTTGGTGTTTTGTGGTGTTCATTCGATTGAAACAAATCAAAATGAACGTGCAAGGGTTTCATGAATGCACTGTCAGTCTGAAACATACAGTTAATCTTGTATTTGTGGCTGTGGTGGTTGTAACCTTTTGCGGTAATATTCGCCGACTTGCAGCTATGGTTATTGTTAATATTAAGGTTGTTGGATTGCAGCAGCATGCTTGTCGTTGTGCTTGTGATTGCTGACTGCATAATGGCAGCAATGCAAGCAGACGCAGTGTATTGTATTTGAATTATTGTCTGAATACAATTTAAACAGATTCAATCAACAGTGTTCAGTTCAATTGATAATTAAACAAAGATGTCTGCTCCATTCCAATTGTCTATTGCAATACGAAACTCATTTGTTTCAATTGTCAAAACAAGTACCTCATTTGGTACAATTGTTCAGTACATCAAATTATTCTACTTCATTGTAGTTTACCTTGCCTTTACAGCCAAATGAACTTCTTGTCTCCTCCTATACAAGAAAGGACCCCTGTCTCCTCCTTGGTCAAAAAGAATTCACATCAAGGTCCTACACCAGAAACAACTACTTGCCTCTTCTTTCTCCAAAAACAACTTCTTCTTCTTGCCTCCTGTCCCCAGAAAAAAATACCACCACCACCTTCTCCTCTGCCATCACAGTGAGAAACAACTCTTCGCTGAAAGCTCTTCCTCCATTTCCTCGTCTGAACACCATTCGAAAAATTCCTCACCTTCTTATGCTACTGCTAAAACCAAATTGCTGTAGTTAGGGGGGTGGGGGGTGCGTACAAAAAATGGTTTTTTTACGTGAGGTCTGATGGTTATGAAATTTTGATAGATTTGAGGGGTTGGCCTGCTTTGAAGGTTCTCAAAAGGATTTTTGAAAAAAATGACCCCTTGGTGTTGAACGGGCAACGTCTTTTGCCACGGGTATTCACGGGTACTTTGATAATTTTTTGTACCCGTTAAAGGGTTTTTGAGGGTAATTTAGAGGATTTTAAGGGTTTTTTACAGGTTTTTTCAGCTGTTTCAACCAGATATTGTTTGGATTACACCACTTTGAGATGGTGGATGCATCCATTATACAAGCTAAGATTTGTATTGTTCCTTTACACTATATTTAGAACATTACAGCTTTATCAACTAATGCTTATAATGAATCAACAAGCCTCAATATTACATCGGACATCATTTGGTGAAGAACAAGCATAGAAACATCTGTTTAATTCAGCCATTAGCATGGCAATCAAGAACTATTTTCCCAAACCTTGGACACAAATGAATCAAGATCCACCAAGCAATAATATGTGCTCTGTAAGCACACTCTTCTTTTTCAAGCCTTGAGACGGGGCTTCAAAGCTATCAGCTCTTCCTTTTACTTCAGGGCCAGCTTTCTTTCTGCCTCGGGTGCCAATACTAATTCTATTTATCTTAGTCACTGTGTCTGCTGACGATTATGAAACATTTAAAAGAAAAAGAAAATATGTTCATTTGTGATATGAAGGCAAAAGAATACAATCTTCTATTCAATGAACTTACTTTCGACAGCATCACTACCACCTCATTCCATGCTTGTTCCGTAAGACCTTCTACAACCACAACCTTGTTTTCACAACTCGTTAGCAGCCTTCTTGTTCAATGCAGCCTCATACACCACATTTACATCACACATCCTCTTCCACTGCTCCACCCAGGTCTTAAAAAACACTGTCTTCCTTGTAGCCTTGGGCGATCTTGAAACGTTCTAGTCATACTTTTCGTTACACAAAGGGTACTGATACAGAGAGACTAAAAGCAGCCTTCCGAACTTAAAACCTTCTGCATTATTCCTTCTGCCCTGACGTTAATGCATCGACTAACAACACTCCAAAGAGAAGGATGAGTTTTCAGCGGGGACACAAAGAAAACCTAGCATTCATCCTTACCTTCAAAATACTTGTGGAACATCTTCGTTGCCGTCAACAACTTTAAAAATCTAACCTCCCTTGACGCCGATGCCCTCTAACACACAAGCTGTCATCTCCTTCAAAATGAGAGAAAGGAATACATTAGTAGATGTTCTGTTAGTGACAAAAATCAATCATAGACGAATAGACATACCAGCACTCGCACACTACTTTGTCCACAGCATGCAGCCTCATTCCGCACTTCATCATCTGCCACCTTGTTTCAGAAGTCCTGTGTCGTAGCCTGCGCTTCTATATCTCTGCCGCTATCGTCGCTGCCTTCATAATCAATGGAAACTCAAAGTTTCTGTTGAAAAGATAAGGGGTAAAAAGTATATTAGCCACAAAAGTTTATGCCCTACAAAATAGCAATTATTCATACAGGTGCTTACGCTGTTTCACTCCTTCCACTGCACAGTCCACACGGCTTATACAGGAGCTTCGAAATCTTTGGTGATGATGAACTCTGGAACAAGAGAACGGACGCATGTAGAAGCCCGGAGGACGATTCTGGTCAATTCTGGTGTTGCTCAAAATTGAATAACAAAGAAATCCACGCATTTTTGTAAATTGATAATTGTCGAATCTCAGCGTAGGCAAGGCTAAATCTCACCGTTATTTTTCATCCCCGTCTACAGTCTAATCGCGAGCCGTTTCTGTTGTTTTAAGAGTTGACGGGATGTTATAATCTCCCCTCCGACTGCGGCCGTTTCTTAATATATGTAGTAAAAGCAGAGTACAAAAATCGTGAGCTGGGAATTTAGAAACTCAACTTGCGCAATGTTATTACTCACCATTCTGTTCTGTTGGTTATCTCAGAGCCAGGGAAAACTTAAGGGATCAATTCGAGAACAGATATGTCTCCGGCCGAGACCTAAAAGTGTTTTTAATGCTAGAAGGTCGTAGTCATAATGGCTCTGTTTTGACATTTTTCGTTGGCTCATGATAAACAAATCGACTACGCTTCCTGAGCTTCTCTGCACTCACAATTCCTTGGCTGTAGAGCATAACTTGAGTAATCAATTTTTGTTTGGGAACAGCCATTGCAACAGGCCGGAACAGTTTCTTAAGGTTATCAGGGAGATTCCTTCTCCCGCATAGCCGGAAATCATTGTCCCGAAGACAAAAACTTTTCAGGCAATGAGATAGTTTTGCTGAATAGTTCAATATGCTTCTGCCGTTCAATTAGCCCTTGTTGAGCAGTAAGAATTTGCTGACTAAATGCACTTGAAATTCGTTCCTCTAAAAGATTTAATTCATCAAAGCAGTATCGTAAAAAGACTCACAGTTCATAACCACGACAGTTTTTCGGTTCCAGCCGGTTCAGATGGATTGCCACCCATGCAAAAGTGCAAAGCTTTGAGTCTAAGTGAGGTGGCATCTGTCAGTCAATGGAGTCTGAACAAGTCGCTCACCAAAGAATGATGCATTTCCAACTTGAACTCGATCCCTTTCATTACTTGATTTAACTCGTGGCTCCTGTTCTCATCCGCACGCAGATCAACATCCTTACGCATGCCCCAGTTAGCAAGTGATGCTGTAAGTTAATGAGAGATGAGAGGTTAGATGAATCAATTGTAACTGAAGCAAATAAGTCAAACCAATAAAAATACCACACTCGCCAAGAATCATGACTTGCGCAGGATATCGAGTCGCCCAAGTAACAAAAGTTGTCTTTTCCTCGGGAGTTGTGGCTAAAGTGTCCGAAGCTTGGACTTCTTCCACCGGTTCATTTGTTGTGTGCATTCCACTCTCAAGTTGTTTCAGCCATTCCTTGACATTCATATTATCGGTTACCTTGATTGGCGTATCCATCCAGACATTCTCTTCATCGCATAAAACTTAGTGCGGACACCCTCCTCTTCGCATGAACAACATTACACGTTGTATAGACGCAAACATTATGCCCAAAAAAATGAGGAAGTGGGGTTGGGCATTTAGTCGAGTAAGCATAGAAATGTTGCACTCACCGTTATTTTTGATCCCATTTAATAAACGCGAGTTGTTTCCGTTATAATCAGAGTTGCCAGAATGGTGTAACCCCACCCCTCCCCGATGACGACCGTGATGCAGCAGCCAGAGATGCTGGACGAAGATCAGCGAAGAAAACGAGCTTCGGAGAATCCCGTCAGCCCAACCGTTCTCCAATTTAGCTTCCCCCCTGTTAACACTGTCTACGATGCCTGATCTTCTGTCTACGAGGACCCCGACATTGTCCGGTCCGTTGTTCATCCCAAAGGAAAAAGTCAACGTCGTGATTGGAAATCACAACGTTAACTTGTACCCACGAGTTCAGCCATTGATGTCAATCGTCAAGCAAGCCTACGCCTTCCATCTCATGTTGACTGCGTTAAAAGCCCTCTGGCTTGCTCCCAATCAATATCTCGATCAATTGGGGATTATCTTAACTCCATCACAACTGTGACTAGTCTCTGTTTTGATTTCACAAACCAATTCCACGAGCATTGGCTTGACATGGCCAATCTATCGATTTTGTCTTTTCATTTGTTTGTCACGCCAGCCGATCTTTCGGTGCTGAAGCCAGTCCAAAACGGTCCAATCAATGATTGCCGCCCTGCCGATGTGAAGTTTGTCCGCCTCCAAATTGATCTGAACTTTGCTGACATGTGTTTGGGAGGTCAGTAGGGACAGAATACAAGTCTACACACTGACTACTACCTCGAGCTGCCGCAGACCACGCGGGTGATTAACGATGGACATGGAAACCCACGAAACCTAACCACGTTCCATGGCCCCGCTGATTTACGTACAATGGCAGTTGATGAAATCAAAGAGGACATCTTGCAGCCTGTTAATCAAGATGGCCCCATTACTCTCAGCGCTGCTGCCTTCAACGTGAATAACGCCACTATCGACGATACTTCGGTCATGGAGACAATCACTCGCTCCATTTTAAAGCTCTCCATTCCAACTGTGGAGCATGCCATCTTTCAAACACAATGCCCTCATTACACGAATAAGCCTCAAGCTACAGTCGAGGGTATCACCCAAACAAAACTTTTGAGGAAATATTGAGAAACGATGGCTGAGGGTATTCTGCGAAACAAGAAAAATGAAACTTATCAAAAATCACGTGTTTAATTGATTAGAGAAGCAAAAAGTAAGGTATTTGTGAGGGAAGATGGTCTGTTGCAGCTTGTGACCTTGTGGTTGGGTTTGTCGGGCTGATAAATGGGTGAGTGGATGGCGTAAAAAGTGAAATAGGGCTTTTGAAACCCTCCTGAGCAAAAAAAGGGCTGCTACACCCTGATATGGAGAGGCCAAACACCCCATAATCAGTAGGGAATGATTAATACTTTTAGTGATAATATCAGTACCTTGTCACATACATTGTTAAGATTAAACAAACTAAAAGTAATGAACCTATTACCAGTCCAGTCCACAATAACACTATTTCACAACAAGTCAAACCCCCATGACCTTTGACCACCTCAAATCCTCATTCTCTTAAATTGCCTTGGAACCCTTGTCAGACTTGTGGGATTTCATGTTCTTACCAGCCTTTCCAAAAATGGTAGGGACAGAAGTGGGCAAAGTAGGTGTATCCTTGGGCTCTGCAGATGGAGAGCCAGTAGGAGTATTGGTAATAACACTGTAGGAGGAATCCACAGAAGGACCAATCACTGCTTTAATACCACCACCAGACTCACTCTGTATGCTATTGGTTAGAGTACCATCTTCAACAATCTGCATGAGTGCTTGATTTGTTTCGTTGAACATTTCTCCTTCACAACTGTTGCAGAATGATGTGGCTATGGTAAACAGCTTGATATCTGATGTGACAAAAGTCTGCAACAGCCTTTCAGTTTGATAGGAAGAGTGATCTCCAACATTTTGATTACAGAGTTCATAGACGGAGACACTTTGCAATTCAGAATCAGACATATGGGGTTTCATGTCTTCATAAATAGACTTTTCCACGATTTGAGCTACATCTTCAAGTGCAGCAGTGTTCAAGCTAGAACAGGTTATGTTCCACTTTAGAGTTGAATCCATTTTAATTGTCACAGCTGAAGCAATGGCTGGCATAGAAGTTGGGTTCTTGGAGGAGAAAGAAGTAGGGACAACACTTGGGCTAGAGCTGGGCTTTGAGGAAGGGCTGACAGAAGGATGTTTCGTGGGAAAAGCGGTAGGTTCAGCTGTGGGCTTGGCACTAGGACTAAAGCTGGGCTTTAAGGATTTGGCAGAAGGCTTAGTGGTAGGTGCTGGGCAATTATCATAATCCTTTTCTGGGCCAGACAAGTAAGCGCAACCTAAGTACATGTTGCTAGTAAAAATATGTTTTCGTGGGTTATAAACCGGCTCACGAATATACCAGACTAGATACTAGATTCCGATGGAGTTCTCTCACCATTGACAATGACCAACATTGTACCCATACCCTTTGTAACACGATTTCTCCGCTCCACTAAAAGCGAACAGAAATAAAAGTAGATAATGAGACAATTATTATGAGAGGTACAATACATAGAACACCATAACGTACCAACTGTAAGAACCAACACTGCCTGATTTGAATCGAGCCCAACGTAGAGTGAGATAGGATATGTGACTTTATGAATCATTCATGATGCGATGTAGGAGAGACTTACCTGTCATCTGATAACAAGCCTTTTCTCCAACACATGACTTAAACCCAGTGATTCTTTCTTCATAATCGTTGTAGCTCTCATAACAAGCCTGGCTACCAATGCAGCTGTAGTTGTAAATGATATTCTTGGCGTGCACTTCTGACCAGCTGTCACCCATGGACGCACAGGACTGGTACCCATGGCAGGAGTGACTACCAATTTCAACATTATCTTCCATTCGTTCACACGCCTCAAAGAGAGATGCATGTTAGATAAACCTAATGCATGTTAAACTTCAATACTCTTAATTCAAAGTATACGAGCTTCTTACTTCGAACCCCCAGCAACTAAAGTCACCAACCTTGCCTGTATAGAAATAGTGTATTAGTATGTGAGTCAAGCAACAACTTGTTCATCTAGAAAGTGCGATATGTGTGCAAAGAAATAACTCACCATCCACGAAGAAGCAAGAATTGGTTTCATTTCGACAACTATATTTTCCGATGAAGGCCGGTGTGGGGTTGGATGCCCACGAGTTGATGTAGCAGCACGCATAATCTCCCCAACAGCTCCCCGTTGAGATCGTTACGTTGCCATTCATATCGTAACAAGCTTTGTAACCATGACACGAATTAGCTTCGAGTGTCATGTTTTCCGAGGTTGCACAAGCCCTCTCTCCAATACATGAATTGGGACCTACTGAGGCTAAAAAGTAGCACCAACAAACAATCAATGCTAGAAACATGATGAAGGCACTATCATTAGAAAGCCTAACATACCATAATCCTCTAACGAGTGACACGACTCTTCCCCTATGCAACTGCCCTCTTGTATCGTAGAATAATAAACGTACGAGCACGCGTCCTCCCCTAGGCAAGATCCACAACCTACATTCGCTGCGTTCGTTCCTAGACAGGCATTGAGGCCTACACATTTGCTTCCAGTCGTGCCGTTCAAGAAGGTACAGGCAATACCAGTATCTTCTTGAAGGTTGCGAACCAATTTCACAGGCACTTCACTATCCTCGATTGGAACACAACGCCCTCCGATCGAAGAAGTATCGTCCTCGACACAAGACATGCCAGTTGCACACTCTTCGAGGACTCCCATATCGGCATGTAAATCTTGAAGGTCGGTTCCGAAAGAGCATTCGTTCCCTTGAACCTGGGGGGTGGCCCGAATTGATCCATAGGCAAAGCTGGCACTTGCAGCAAGAACTTGATGAGGAGTCAATGCGACGAGAACAGCTCCAGAAATGGAGGCAATGGTTGTAGTGGGGAATGTGAAGCGCATGGTTACAGACGAGTAGGTAAAAGGCGAGGAGATGCAAATTTTATGAAATCAAGAGATAGAATGAAATGAATGATTTCAAGCAAAGATAATAGGCTGACCAACTAGCTAAATTCTGTAGCCGGCCGTGAGCCAACAACTTACCTTATCAACTTCTCCACCGCGATTCGGCAGCTTCGGGAGAAGACGGCGGAGAAGTCATCTAATACTATAAATAGCAGGAAGGGTCATTCGATGGGTCATGAATTCCGCAAAGATTTTTGT
>JALLAY010000438.1:0-15450 GCA_036939635.1 Cyclotella baltica | reverse complement strand
AACGAATGCTTAATGAGCATATTTACCTTTAAAATCATAATAACGAAACTGTTCCACGTTTTGGGTTTAATCCGCATTTTGGGTTTGCGTAGCAGGTGTGGAATGTCGAAAAAGTGTTGGTTTACCATAGGGAATTGCACTACGTGCAATTTTCAATTTACCCACCTGTCACTAACAGCTACTGGTGGGTAAATTGAAAATTATGGTACACTTGTAGTTGCAGTTCCCTGTAGTAGGGTGAATTAGATGTCTTAATTCATTATGGCTAAGCAACTTACTTACTTACTAAACAAGGTAAAAAGTAATCTTTTCGTAGAAATAGTTCTATCTACTCGATTGAATCATTCAATGATAGGAGCTAAACCAGCAAGACTTGGATCACCCAACAATGCCACCAAAAATCCATTCATTCCAAAAACAATCAGAATGCCTCCTGTCAAGGGGGTAATCCATTGCCCTAGTATGGATCTTACATCCATCCCATCATTACTATTTTTGCTGTTTTGTAAATTGACCAGTGCCTGGCCGCCTGTGGCACCAACTAATAGCAAAGGGGTACTGTAGCCAAGAGTGTATGATAGCATCCAAGTTACTCCTTCGAATAAATCATTCCCAGATGAGGATGCCATAGCGAGATATGCCAATAATGAAGCCAAGACGGGAGTAGCGCATGGAGAAGCAACTAGAGCCGATGTCCCTCCTAGGAGAAATGTTCTTATAAGTGCACCAAATTCATCACTTGTATCATCAGTCTGTTGTTGAGTAGCTTCATTATCTTGACTATAACTTTTCCCTTCAGATTCTTGCCCAATATTGTTAAGGTTTTCCAATATCAAGCCCCCATTTGCATCAAATAAACTTTCATTATTTCCCTTCTGACCACTCTCCAACACGGCTGATCTCAACCTAAAATCTAAACTAGGCAACGGAATTTCAATCAATTCCAATAATTGCAACCCCATAAACACACTGACCAAAGAACCAATCGCTGCAAGAAGTAGAGAGGAAAGTGTTCCATCTCCAATTCCACTTCCAAATACCCCTCCTAAAACACTGGCACTTACTCCCAGAGCTGTGAAAACCAAGCCCAACCCCAATGCAAATGCTAGTGTTGGGAGGAATGTATTCCTATCCTTACGTTGATTTGCTGCATTTGTGATGTAAGATATTGTTATGGGTAGAAGGCCCAATGAACACGGTGAGAACGAGGTGATTAGACCGGCGGCGTAGAGCAACGGTATAGATCTTATGTTAGATCCGTTGCTGTCGTTGATAACTGAGTTAGCTATGTTGGACGCGGCGTTTTGGTTAGAGAAAATGACATCTTCCAGTCCTGCCGGGATGGCGCTCAACGTTATAGATGGTACCCTTGTTATTCTTCTTCCTCTATCATTTGATATTTGATAGGAATTTCCAAATCGTATTCTTGATGGATTTACCGAACCTACGATACCATAAAATGATGGATGTGCAGGAGAAAACGCCCCGGCACTACTTGCGAACGCGATGATAACAAGGAAAAGAAAAGGCATCCAAAACTTGCAAATGAAAATGTGGCATCGGCATCGAGTATCACTTTTGTTTGACCCCGGCATGTTCAAAATGTGACTGAGGAGCGATGAGTTGTTGTTTGCGGTGCGTGTGTTGCGTTGTGTGGGTCTGTGGGGGATTGGGAGTTGTGGATTGACGGATTGACCTCTTTTATGGCACCTTGAAAACCCCCTTTTTGCCCCCAATGAGATTTTACCATTCAAAATACAACAGAATACAACCACATTGACAAACAACAAACACTAAAAACCTTCAAATGACCATTGTCTCCCCATCCACGCTATCGTCCTTCCCCAACATCATGATAAAAGCTTTGGAGTGCCTCCTGGAATTTGAATCATCTTCTCAGCGCTGTTTCAATGACTATGGTCTTAGGATTTGCTTTAGGTGTTCGGCATGCAAAAAATATGCCCTTGGATGTTGGATGGTCTGTTGGTTCTGGTACAATATCATTTCACGTAACTCAATTACACCATCTCTTGGTCTCAATAAAGCCTCTCAGTACACTGGCAAACTTCTGAACCAACACAGTATGCAACAGAACTCTTAATTCTTAACAAGTTTTGAACCTTGCCATTCTTGGATTGACTCCAGGATCACATTTTCATAATGGAAAGGTTTCATTTGATGTCAGATTCAACTTGATAACATAATTTATACATGAGACTGTTTTGAGCTTCACAAATGAGGTGGTCACATCAATAGCACAAACCTGCAGTCTTTCTTTAGTGGGCACATATGGGGGACACCACCAATTCCATTTGGCATGTCATCGAGGATTTTTCATCAAAAAAATAGTTTGAACTCTAGTTGTAGTTATACGGTTATTCAAATCTGATCTAAAGTTGATATTCGTTAAAAAGGTGAGATCTTATCCATAAACAGGATTTTTGCACCTTAATAACATTAGAAGGATTTTCTCTTCAGATCCTAAGGCACTCAAAGATTTCATACAGCAAGACAATACCTGAGTGAAAGAGGGAGTTGAGACTATCGTATTAGCTGGCAAGATCTGCAGTTAAATTTAACATTTGCTGGGTTAGAAAGAATCTTTTGTTTTGTCCGGCTTGGGCGACATCGCACGGGTAGATTTGCCTATAATACCCCTCTTTCCTCTACTTTGCCACATCATATCAAATTTAGTGTCCACTCTCTGAAGAATGACTCCAGGAAGACCTTGACACCTCCCTATGTGGTTCCGTATCAGGAGTGTCCTACTGACACAAGACATTCTTCCTGCCCGCCAACGTTGACAGTAACTGTGCTATAGCTCAGACACTCACATCATCTGCTATCTTTCCTTACCTTTATCCTTTATGTCCTGTGCAGGAATTCAGGACTGACAAGGAAATGTGTCAGTGGTTGGAGAAGGCGAGTTGCCTAGGGGTTTGCATCACAGGATGTTTCTGTGGGAGGTTTTTCAAGGAAGGGTATCTTCACGAAACCGCACATCATGTCTACGATGTTTTGTGTAATTCCATTCTCTGGGCTTTGCCTTCCAGAGAGAGTAACCAATTTGTGAATGGCTCCTTGAATGTCCCCTGACCTGAGGAGGCGCTGGGACTGTCCCATGTTTGCATTCATTTGCTCATTTCCTTTTGGGGGTGTCAAACATGTCATTAAGAAGAGAATAAGAATAATGTTTATAATGTAAATGAATGCTACAATACAACATACGCTTGCATATGGGATGCATCAATAATTCTCAGATTGGTGTAATCCAAACAATAATTCACTTTAACTGATAAAAAACCTGTTTATCTAAAATCTGAGGATCCAACTCCAATATAATATGGTGGATGTTAGAAACATTTTCCTGCGAAAACATTTGTCTCAAGGGTATCCCGGAGTGAAAAAGGCCCCGTGGGTTGCCATGGGCCTCTTTTATTTAGGATATCATTGCAAAGGGTGAATTTTTTGGCCACTGTAGTCAGAAGACAGAGAAAACTGCTATCGGTACACACGGGTCATGAAATGAGAGGGACACTAAGATTACCAGACGGAATTTTGAGTAAGTACTTAAGTGAGTTTCTACATACTTTTGTATGCAGATTGGCCATAATTTCTGTAGAAAAACGTGAATCTTGCAGGATCTCTTCATTTCCCGAATATATCTTGTCCCGTCATGATGTCCCAAGTTGTCCCGTCCAGTGAGGCAGATCCCTTGTGCTCATCCCAATCTTGTCAAAAGCTGAAGGACGGGAACGGGTGACACCTCTTCGTCATGTCAGATATTTCTTATCAGTCCCTAGACCCTTGACCATTGGATTCCCTTGCCAAATCCATTTGTCTTGATGTGAAATCACTTTCTCCTCACACAACTCACATCATATCACATGTCACATCCCTACAAATTGACTCCCACATACATTTCGAACGGAAGAACCTGCCCCCAAACCCACATACAACGTCCCTCAAAAGACTTCTCACCCAGCTTAATTCAATCCAATCCTCGCCGATTTCTCCAAACTCTTACTACCAATTCCTAAAATTCAAATCGGCTCTAGGGCCTTCCAATCTTCCGTCGGTAAATACGAATGGAATACGTGACATACACGGATGCCGATTATTGATTATTTGAACAGATGATTGAGTTTGAATAAGACCATGCGATGGGGGTGGAATGGAATGCCGTTGCGATGGTCTATCTTGTCTTCCGTGGAAGACTGTGAATCTAAATTGATAGAAGACATTACGACGATTGCCAATTGTGTTGTCGAAGGTCTGTTGAGTTGGTCACCGCATCCAAATTTAACGGCTCTTTGAATTAAAAATAGTTTGAAAAGTTTGAAAGAAAGAGGTTAGAGACTTTTTGTGAATTGGCAACCGAATCGCCGCTTCCCTTACGTCAAGTCTTTTTGTAAGTGGATCCGTCTCTTGCTCAACTGCCTTGTGCAGCCTATTTTGCTAGAGGGAATTATGAATGGTCAGCATCCGCTGTTGTCGGTTTTGTTGGAGGTGTCTGTCAATTAAAACGATGTCTCAGTGTTTTTATTGCTATTCATGGCTATACGTCGGAGAGGACACTGCATCAATCGCCTGACGAGATGCTGGTTAGACCAGGACGGTTTCTGCTGGTCTGTGTCTCAAATTCAAGTGGCTGACACCTGCTGACACATCTTGTGCTCATTTTATGACAAGAATTTGAAAGCTGACACATCTTGTGCTCACATTATTTTTATGTTTTTATTTAATCTGAAATTGATTCTTAGGCTATTGAACTTGCAGCTGGAACAATACATGAGCTCAAGCTGAAGCTTTTTCTAGAATTGAACTTAATCAATCTGGATTAACCTTCCACCAAAATAAGTGACACAGCCGAATGGCTAGTTTAATTTTATACAACACTCCAGAAAGAAAAAAAACGACACATCGCAACACAGCAACCAATTAAATAATGCTTCATACTTCATCCTACCCCGAACAACTCCCCCGGCTCGACCCCTCCTCACCAGACTGCTGCCCATCCTCACCCACACGCTCTTCCACCGGCAAGAAAAAGACCATGTCACGTAAATTCAAAAGCCTACGAAAGAAACTCACCCACAGAAGTCAGGGGAGCACCACGGGCAGCAGTCAAGGTGCCACCTTGGGGGAAGAAGATTCCGACACTGGCGAAGTCTTGGGAGATTCACAACGCATGAGCAGCAGGGGGGTGGTTACCAGTCCCGCTCATTCTATGGGGAATGCTTCTCCAATTTTAGAAATGGATGTTCCCTCTTTCTCACCCAGGACAGTTGGTCCTGAAACTCCCGTGGTGGTGAGCCATGGAAATCCTCAGGGAGCTGATATGATTCAACACAATATTCAACAACAACAACAACAACAACAACAACAATATCCAGTGAGATCTCCAAACAACAGATCACCCACTGCAGTAAACGAAACGTCTTCACCACGAAGTATCCCCTCCCTACAGAGAAGTCACTCAAAACAAAAATCACCAACACCCCCACCCCATTCCAAACAAAAAATCCCCTTTCAATTCATCTCCGACGATGCCTTCACCCGTCGCGTCGACACCTTCGACGGACAAGTTATCGTCTGTTCCGATTCGAAACTTCCCACGTACGAAGTGGGGAATTATCTGGGTGGGGGAGTGGCCGGGGTGGTTTACGAGGGGAAACGGTTGAGACCGGCGTATGAATATCCCCCGCTTAGAGTTAGGGGGGCAGGGTCTTTTTATCCCAATTCCAATGCTGGTGCGCCCGTTGCGATGAGTATGACTAGTAGCTCGTTGTCGAGTGTGAGGCGTAGCGGGAGGGTGACTCCGAATGATGTCGAAGGGGTGATTGGAACGGGGTTGTTTGCGGATGTTTATCGGTCGGTGGCGGCGAGGAGTAGTGGGGTCAAGTCTCCTGCGGCGCTGAGTCCGAATGGTATTACTTCTCCTTATAAACGTTCCATGACGGAGGAGAATAATGGCGGGTGCACTTCTTTCTTCTTCAATTGTGGTTGTGGGGGAGATGGAGCGGTGGATGATAGTAAGAAGGGGAGCAGGACACAGGCAGATCGATCTTCGGATGGTAGGGGGCGACCCCGATACAGAGCCGTGGATGTGGCCTCTATTGAGGTACCGGCGGCATTTTCTTCGGCTGAAGTTGAGACACCTACAAATCATGTACTTGTTGATGATGCAGATGCACCTAACCGATCAAAGCGGGAGGCTAGAGCGTTATCTAGAAATGTGGCACCTCAGTCATCAGGCATGGGGAGCGGCGGGGGTCTGTACGATGTTGCACAAGATAGTAACTCTCTTGTTCATTCGCAAGACAATGGCGACTCGGCTGCACCTCAACTGATTGAAGACATGAGTGAAACAGTGGCAATCAAAATTCTCAACCCCGTAGGCTTCCGGTTGTTGGGCCCCGAAATGCTTCACAATGCGGTTATTGTGCGAGAAGGCAAGCTCCCCAGTGTGAATCCTGATGGAACTTTTCGCCTCACTGAAGAACATGTGTGGTGGTTGGTCAATCCCAACAGTCGGAACTTACGGTCCTTAATGAGAAAAAGCAACCCCGTCCCCTCACAAGCATCGTCCTCTAACCATAGCATGGGGGATGCCTCTGAAGAATCTGTGCTGAAAAGACAAAATTCTAACTATAGTCACCTCGGAGGGGGGAATATTGACAGAGGCAATCCTGACAGGGGGTTGCGTCTCAGTCTTGTGGCTACCTATGTTGATCCCATAACATCTACACTGCGGGAACTGCCCCTACCACGGTGTGTTGAAATATGGGGTCATCCTCCCTTTGCGGCATCTGAGGAAGAGTTTGAAGCCATGATGGAAATGCTGTTAAGGCTGAATGCTGGAAGTGGGACGCGCAGCAAATCTTCAAAGGCAGATTCGTCTCGAACACCATCATCAACTTCAAACAATGCTGAAAATCTGGCATCCAAGAGAGGGGGGTCCACGGTATTTTGCCCTGCTTTATCGGCATACATTGCAATCCCTGCCATTCCACCCAAGTATTTAAGATGGTTGAAACAACGCCGCCTTGCCACAAAGGAGGTACGCAATATGATGATGATTGGACGTCATCCCAATGTCGTTCATCTCTATGAGGTTTTGGAATTGGTCCAAGATTCTAAATCTACCATGTTTTTGGTCCTTGAATTGGTACGCGGTGGTGAATTGTTTGATTTGATTAGTAGTAATTCTAGCTCAAAGAAGAAGTCAGCAGGAACGCCAGCAAATGAACACGAGGCAATGATGAGGAAGTTCTTCAGCGAGTTGGCTTCCGGGATTTATTTCATTCATCAGTGTGGCGTGGTGAGTATCCTTTATCTTTGTCTGCTTCTTCTGTTTCCTTTTATAGTAGCCCACCCTCATGTTTCATTGGCTTGATACTTCTTCGTCAATTGCAGGCACATCGGGATCTCAAGCCAGAGAATCTTCTCATTCATACTAAGCCATCACCCAAAAGTGCTAACTCACGTATCACGGATGAAGAAGAAAAGACATTGAAAATAGCTGACTTTGGTCTTTCAGCCACATTCGACCTGTTCCAACAGACGAGCATCTGGCCGTCTTTATCAAGAGACAACTCGGCAGCTAGCAAATGGGACGGTCAGAGTGCCGCCATCTCTAGCCGTGGAAGTGGTCTACTCCTGAGCCCCATGTCTGAGAAAAGCCCCTCAAGTACAAAATCGTCATTCTCTCCGCTGTTGAATCGAATGGGAGCAACGGCTCTATCAATGCTGACATGCGGTAGCATGATGAATGTATGTGATGGAGATGGTATGGTTGGAGACGACTTCGTGGACAATGGATATGGATCTGGCCACTTCCGTCGAATGACATCTGTTGTAGGATCTCCTCACTATGTCGCTCCTGAGATTATCTCTCAGGCAGTGACTGAGACAGGAGAGACTGCCAAGGGTCTGAGCGAAGTCAAGGGCTCCAAAAAGGAAGGATATGATGGAACTAAGGCTGACGTCTGGTCTGCTGGTGTCATCTTATATGCCATGCTGTTCCGCTCACTACCCTTTGGTGAAGACTTGTTGAGATGTCCACGATTTCAGGCGTTTCAAAAATGGTACAATGAAGCAAGACAACTGCAACCACCCCTCAAGGGCAAAAGGAACAGAAGAGCATTCCCTGAATTCACGTTAGACCCTATCTACGACGAATTTGACGAAGAAGAAATGCTTGGTCCACATTGGTTCTTCCCGCATGAAATTAGTATAGAAGGAAGGGATCTAATTGTTGCAATGTTAAATCCCAATCCTGGTGATCGCATTACTGTTGAAATGGTACTGAACCATCCTTGGCTGATGGCAATTAGTGGCGTTGTGATGAGAGAACCGAGCGTACCAGCACGAATGGGAGGATTATGTATAAGTGGTTGAAATCATAATGGAATCAAGCTATGCGGACACTGTGTTTCATAGGTATACTATTTTTTATTTGTCATGCATTTTGTAAGTACAGAATGCATGTTTGTTGTGGAGGATTAACTCTCTGAATAATATAAGAAATGCTTCATAAGGTACGAGACTCTGTTTTTTACTTGAATTAATATTGTTTGTACTAGGCTTTCAATCCATATCAAATCCATCAACACACCAAAACCACCAACAAAGTAAAATAATCCAAGTGGTTCTGAAGTCAGTCAGGCTATGATGAGGTTGTGAGTGATAAAGATAGTTGAATATTTGGGTATTGGTAGTCCCAAACTGATCTGAAGTAATACTGGATCTTGGACTACGAACAAAATGGTAATGTCAAAGGTCTATGCTGTTAGTTGCTTTATGCCTTCAGTTGATTATATAAAAATAGCACTTTAAGATACTGGTAAGGGCATAGGTTAACAAACACAGTAAGGAAATTTGTCTCAAATTCTTAAAAATGGAACCAGCGTTAACAATGACACCTGAAGCTAAATGATTATGATGATGCCACTGTGTTTAGCTTGCTTCCCATTCATTCCTTTTGCTTCCTCTCGTACCGACTGTCTGGCTTTTCTTTACAGAGTCCACATTGTAACCAATTTGACTTTTTTGGATCTCAAATTATTTTTGGGTATATGATCTTGGATGCTAGACCAAAATCAGCGACCAGTCCTTTGCTATTGCATCCTCCTCCAAATTTGGTATTCTCACTCTCTTCCAACTTGTACCTTTATGTTTCTATGTTCATAACTGTTGTATGCAATTCATTGTCATCTCCAAACAGGTACTGTTGCTGTTGTTTAAAAAATGTATGATTTTAAAATTTAGCCGATTTTGCGGAATTGTGGTATTAAACCCACAAATGCAATTTAGGCACAGATTCAATTTTCCTTCAACTTTTCTTTCTTGATTCCAAGAGCTTTGAAGAACAATGCGTTGTTTAAACTATAGAATGAATCACTTAAACTTAACACAACATCTTCTACACCAGTATAGCCGAAGCGGATTCTGCAATATTCCTGATAACTAGTTATAATATGTTCTAGAGTTTGAGAGCATGCAGAAACAAAAGTCAAAGAGTTATAATTTGACCAACTATTAACCCTGAAAAAACTATTTTTGCATAAAACATTCCAATTTTTGACTCAACGACAACGAGATCCCTGATTCCTGCAGCATCGAAGTGATCCATGACTTTTGAACAAAGGAAATGGACTTTGAAGTTATGTTATTTTGATTTGCTGATGCTTTGAATCTTGAACCATTTAGGGTTATTTTTCAAACGCCCCTTTCTTAATCGTTTTGATTGCATACATAGTTGAGAACTGGGCTTAATTGGCTATCTCTGAGTGAGAGGGAATAAACAGGACAGAAATTGACCTGGAATGAGTTTGCACCGATAAGGCAACCCCAGGATCACCTGAACGACTATATGATATTCTACATTCTCTGTGCTAGAAAAATCTGCGCTAGCATGTGTCCATGTAGGTAACATTAGTCTACTTGCACAGAAGAGTGGATAGTTGATATTCTTATGGTAGTCTGGGCAGTGGTTGGTACAGCATTCACCAAGCCATTTGTTTATTTGCTGACATTTGTCAGACCACCTGATATGAATGGTGGACTAACTGACATGGCTTTCATCAACATCAACTTTTGATATTTATAACTCTTTAAGCTGTACAAGTATTGAAATGGAAATATCCTTAAAACTGTCTTTTGTACCGGAAGCAAACACAAATGATCAGCTGGCAGTTTACGACATGATGTGTATGTTAAACATATGCATTGCATGTATAAAACCGCCAATTGACCATTCTCAGTTTCGAGAGCTTCTTTGGCGCAACATAATTATAAAGGCAAAGGTATTATTTGTTTTAGTATTAATTTTCATGCATCAACCATCTCTTCAAGCTATGAAAAGTTGAAGGCATGTATGTGGAATGTTCCAACATTTATGCAGATTCTTAATGTCGGTCCCTCATTCATTTGGAAAAGGTAGTTTAGGTAATACCCAATAGTAGGTACAACCCCGAAAAGTTAATAAGTACCCATCCTCTTAAACTGGGTATTGAAATTAACTTAAAAATGGGTGCAGATCCCTGATCCCTCGCTCGTCGCTGTTCACTGTCGATGGTCGATGCACGAACATAGAACATAAGAAAATCTAAAATCTTCACCCTCACGTAATTCAAGATGACGATAATCTGTTGTTCTGCTACAACTTCCAATGGAGCATTGTTCATGGCTATGCTGTTGCTGATTTGCTGTCTTGCAGATGCATTCCAGATGCCGATGTCCGCTCGATGGGTCTCTGAAAGGCATGGATTTACATTTAATCCTTCACATCTTCGTATTAGGACGCCTTCTGCTTTGGGTATGGCTACGTGGTCTAATGGTCAGGCAATCAAAGAATATCAAGGTGCGATATGTGTTCGATGACAGATCTTTAGTTCACTTTTGAAGTTTTGGTTTTGAACTACATCGTCAACATGATTTCTTTCTTTACAATTGGCATAAGACTTCCTCGATTCAGGTATGTAAGCGAAATGCCCAATCCTATCACACTCTCAATTCCAATAGACTCGAAATTATATCAACATCGACTTTTTGGTTCTCAGGAAAGTCCGAAATGGAGGTCAAAGATGACGGTCCATCGGTTGTTGTTCGATCTTCAAACCCTTCCGCACCAACCACGCTGGCAGATGCAATTATTGCACTTGGAAAAGGAGATGATTTAGTGATATCTCCAGGCCAATCACTACCTTTATCAATGGGTGGCAAAACCTCTTACCCTATTTACATAACAATTCCGCCCTATGAGTTAAAATCATTCATACAAAATTTGGACGAAGAATGGAAGGCACGGACTGACGATTTTGTCTTTTTCTCGGGAGGAAAAATCTGTGGAGTAGTAGAACCAACATTGCGTGAATTTGGAATGTGTCGTGATGCTATGACTCAGGTGGTGGTTGGATTTTCACTACCCACGCCTAATGTTCATGGGGTTACCATGAAACCTGAAGATTTGGCATGCAATATCGGGCAAGATTCAAATGGAGAAGAAAAATGGGCTGGGGAGAGTGCTGCGTGTGGCAAATGGAATGGAGCAATTGCAGGGCGTTTAGATGCAAATGCAATTCGGTGTAAAACAGTGTTTTATCGTGAATGGAGAAGAGTTATGGTACGTTATGATGGCAATTATTTTTGATGAAAGATGTAAACTTGTTGTAATGCCAACAACAAAATCGACATTTCTTATGGTGCAGTGGGAAAGGGCTCTTTATGATGCAGTTATGAACGTAGTTGGTGCTGTCCGTGAGGAGCCAACTGATCATGCTGATGTTGCTATGTTCTTCGAGCTGGAAGCTTCAGACATGTTTTGGGAGATCGCAAATCATCTTCGCGGTGGCCTTGCAGGTGAGTTATCAGTTGCTGAGAGAAGTCAACTCATGACAAAGACACACACTATTTTATCAGCAAATACTCATTTTCACTGCTGCAACAATCGTCTCAGTCACCCTAATTTATGGCTTTGAAGATCGTTTGTTCAGCATGGCTGAAATGCGTGGAAAAGATGTGCCATGTGAACTGATTGATGAAATGTTTGATTTTATGCACAACATATTTCCCGGCAAGAACCGTATGCTGCTCGAGTACCTGAACTATGCAAAAGACCAGAGAGGACTTTTACAGAATTCTAACGTACCTCCAATTCCATCGCAGCTCGGCGACTTGCCATCCAAAATTCGTCAAGGAAATCTCCGTGCTGATGGAACCATATAACATGAAAAGTCACGCAGGTTGCAAGTTAATATAAACTAAGATTCAGTGACCAGTGAGTTCCCAGGTGATTTTGAAGTTATAATAATTTAGAAGACACATTAATTCAAGCTCTAATAATTTTGCATCGCCCATGTCTTATTGCTTAGAACCTCTTTTTCTTATCATCCTCTTCCTCTGAATTAGGAGGTGGAACAGTAATAAAGCATTTGGCAATGAACTCATTTTCCTCCTACAAATGAAGCAACAGTATTCAGTGGTTAGAACCAGTATCATACTAATATTTAACTTCATCCATAATGGTATAAATCTCACCTGGCGAGCAGCACTAGACAAAACCTTTCTCATCATCTTCTTCTTACTGGTTCCACGTCTCCCTCCCTTCTTGAATTTACGCATATTCTCCCTGTTTCGCTTACGCTTTTCCTGTTTGGCATTGACACGACTAGCCATATCAAGGCCGGTGGAGGATGGGGCGGTCACGCGGCCACTGAAGGGGGCAGCAATGAACGCCTTAGTATTTTCAATGGATAGAAAAATAAGTTAGAAACGGCAGTTCGAAATGATAAGGCTACAAATGTTCGCCTAATATTATCACGGCTTAATGAACGACTTTAAGGTTTATCAGCCACCCGGATCGTCAAACACAACTCCACACAGATTTCTTTCTTTTTAGTAAATGCATTGAAATAATTCATACCTGCGTGCTGACAGCAAGAACGGCCAGGATGGCGGCGACAATAATTGATCGGATCATGGTGTCGATTGATTTGGGGGATGAAATTATTGTTGCCGCTGTCGGTGTCGGTGTTGCCGAGTCCTTTCGATCGTTGTCAGAGAACGTTGATGGGTTATGAGCCACCTGGACCTGATTTCTTGTGAGTTTGTACGTGCGTCATCGTTCGAGTCTGTTCGAGTGATACCAAGTTTCTTAGGGTTTGAACTTCAACGTAAGAACTTCGGGTGAAGTTCAATCATCAAGTTCAAGACACCGGATAAATACCCATACCCGACCCCGCCCTCTAGTCGGGAAACGGGTAAAATTGGGTGCAATACCCTGCACCCGAGCAAAATTGATCTCAGTCGGTTGGGTAATGGTTACAAACCGACCTGTCATTACCTTCTGTCGGTTGTCGGTTATGATAACCATTACCCGAGCCCAAAATGTCGGTTTTCGGGTACTGTTATGGGTATCTTGAAAACCCCCTAAAATAGCTGTTAATTGACCTCTCAAGCGTCAAATAACCCGTACTTCTGTTGCACGTCTTCTCTGTTCTTCGTCCAAAGCAAGTGTATGACCTCCATGGTCGCCATACAAATGGAACCAATATGTGGATGAGACAAACAACTATGATATTTCTTCCGGCCACTGCATCTTTTCATCACAAATCACAAGCCCGTGGTACTACAGACTATGGGGATGCCCCCTATGTCCAACCACACAAGGTTTGCTAACCTAAACAGCCCCACCATGCCTTCGTTTTTCAGAAGAACAACAAATCCTTTGACTTTTAGTACAACAATGCAATCACTACAATTACTAGCTGCGCTGTCACACCTACAGAAACAACTCCTATAATACCTGCTGTCTCTACAACAACTGCTGTGTCTGTTGCAGCTGTAAGAGCTCTGTGCCTGTCATTTCTATATTGCATTTACTTATGCGACAAGTGTAAATACATAGACAATCAGTTAAATTTGGATACATCTATCATTACTGTTAGTATCATTGTAGCCTCAAAACTAGAATCTCAATGTATTCACTATCTCTCAGCCTCATATCCCATATGAGGTCAAATTGCATATTACACACAACAGTACCCATATCCAACAAAAAAGATGGGTATTGGGTAATGGTTATCTACCCAACAATTCAAAATAGTGGGTATGAGTTATCGGTTAAAATACCCACACCCGACCCCTAAAAGTCGGGTTATGGGTAGCAGGTAAAAAATGGGTGCCGTTCCCTGATCTTGATTGCTCAGGCTGTGTGGTGAGATTTGAGGTCTGGAGCAACAGCATCAGTTGTCTCTGTCTCATAAATTGAAATACAAAAACGCATACTAATCAACATGAAGATCGCCATCCTTTCATCTCTATTCCTTGCCTCTATTTCTTGCCATCCGGTCCTTGTTGAAGGAAATGATCACCAAACTGCAATCGGCCTTCAGCAAGTTACATCTGGTGGCCTTCATCAAGTGCCCAAGGTTAGTGTGACCAAAAATGACCAAGGAGAGGATCCCACATCAGTTTTGAATTGTCTGCTCCGATGTGGACAAGATGTCGAGGCTGCCAATGATTGCTTTGACAGATGCGTGAGTACTGAAGATGGAAATACAATCGATCTTCATCAAAAGTTCAAAGTTGAAGTAGACGGTACGTCCGTTAGTTGCGAGCAGTTTTGTAATTTTGCCTATGGACATAGTCCAAATAACCTTCAAAAATGCATCCATATCTACTGCCATCCTGTAGTACAGTCAATTGCTGGATTCTAAGAGTGATGCCAAGTCTGCGGGGGCACTCAGAGGTGTGGCATCAAAGTAATATTTAAAAAAAAGAATTTGGAATGGCAATTGACATGCGGACAAACGAAGAAGTTTGGTGACATCTTTGCAATATCTGCTTCGTCATTTAACAGCCCAAAATAACAAATGCGTTTTGTGAGTTGTAGCACTACTGAGCTTGTTGGCGGCATTATTTGGAGTGATGTTGCGAACGATACCTGTTTTTTTATAGAACTAGATCAAAGAAAAAAGATTTGCATGCACTCCCAGTCAACTTAATAATTAAAAGAAGAATAAGATATACGTGAGGCATACTTTTACATAACCAGAACTGCCAACCTCATAACGGCAACCTACAGTACATATGCAACTACTATCTACACACCTCATATAGTACTTATCAATTCAAATCATTTTCAATTGTTGTTGGATCAGGTCAAGCAATGATTTATTGTTAACCACGAGGTCGAGAAATTCTTGGTTTAATTTCAATTGTTGCCAAATGATTTAATTAGTTGAAGGGTCGGGAAAGGGTGGCAGAGCAGAGAAATCAACGGTTTTTGCCACGGCTACCACTGCCACCTTGTCATTGCATTGGTTAATCCCTTTTTACTTTGTTGTTTTCTTGTGGCGTGCTTTCGACTTTCGACCATCGCCGCCACCTCTCTATATATGATTACACTAGTGTAGAGTTTAAATTACAAGGTCGCGTGTAAAG
>JALLAY010000437.1:0-15696 GCA_036939635.1 Cyclotella baltica | reverse complement strand
CGCGAAAATTTTTTACCCACGATCGTTTACCCACCGTGGCTGCAAATGGCCTAACGAAATTGCATCTCAATTTTTCATTGGGCTAAGTAATCTACTATGCCGAATCTATATTTTGGCACAAAAATTTCTCATTTTCATGTGATATTTCGAACATATAACGGTCTATCGCGGTCAATCCAAAAGTACTACAGCCGATTCGAATTATGGAGTAATAAGTTCTGAATTCTTCGAATCACCGCCTATTTTAACGAATTTTGATGCCAAAAGACCGCGTGAATTATTTCCGAGGAAGAAATAAAATTTCCCGCAATTTTTACATTCACGTCCACTAATCTTTACGCATGAAGAAGTCATTAATAAATACGAGAATTTAAAGAATTGGATTCTATTTCACGCCATTTCAGACGATTGCTTCACCTACCCGGGTCTTAAACAACCATGACCATCATAACGACGCGGTGCAGTTGACGACGGCTCACGACAAAATAAAACGATTGTAAATCGTTGCTGGCGGCGAACGCGGATGCTGGCATATTAAGGGACAGCCCCATAACACAAAATCAGCGCCAAGAAGACTCTTAAAGCGACCAGTGACAAGTGACGGAAAGTTATATTTATTGCAAAAATTAGAATCATAATATGGCCGCCATCAGCCGGACGATCCAGATTCCCCCCCGCGTAACTGGGACGGAAAAAGCTATCATGGAAGAAAATGATATCACCCTAGTTGCAAATGATGTGGACTTGATTGCATTAGCTTCCACAATTTCATCTTCATACAGCGAGGACAACAAAAGAGATGATTCACATGTCATGAACACAGTGTCTGCAATGGCGCCATCAGCTGCCGCTACTGCAATTCATCCAACTAATGCTGATGAAGCACCAAACAATGAAGTGAAACGAGGCATCATCACTCCAACTCAAATGATGAAGAAAAGATTCTCTGCCAAAAAGATCAAACAGTGCCTCGCACCACCATTTGCTAGTCATTTCAAACATTTGCGAAAACATAGTCTTGGTTCCATCGGCCAGAATTTGGCCTCAGCCAGTCAAGATTCTCTCCATTCTCACCAAAGTGACTGCAGTGGTGCAGGTCCAAATGTGAATGATGACTCAGCTGCATCCTCACCAAACTCTAGCCACTCCACCGCCTTGCCAGGAGCTGACAATTTCAGAATCCATGGTACTGAGTATGACCCCTTTGATTTTCAATGTGAATTGCCACAAAAGGGTGAAATTATTACACATGCCAAAATATGCTCTGTGGTGGATAGCTACATGGCAGTTCATTCGGATTTTAATTTCGCCATGTTGGCTGGATTAACTAGGGCAACTTTAGTTAATGAGTATGAAACAAGTACTGTTGAGAAACCCATGATTGCCGGGTGTTGTCATAGAGATGTGGTCAAGAATGTGTTGGAATGTGAAGAGGATTTGATTGTGGAAGGATTCTTCAGAGAGTACGTTGGTGACAATGCTTATGTGAATATTAATTCAGATACCAAGACTCTTGCCAAGAATGCATCAAAGAGTCAACTGAAAGATGATCCGGTTGAGGCTGTGATTTTTAGCAGTGAAAAGTTACGTCAGATTATTGTTTGTTTTAGGGGGAGTACTGCGAGTCAGGCTAAGCCACTCAAGATTAATTATTTTGGGAATAAGGAGGGTGAGTGGAGAAGCAAACAAAGTGTACCATTGTCTGTTTCTTTGTTTGCGAGTCCACTAACTACAATATCCTTATGTCTTGTCTCAGCGTCATCAATCCTCCATCAAGATCATCAAGTCCATACCCNAAATTACATATTGTCACTTTATTCATTTATGTGGGTCTAATCTTAAGTTCTTTTTTTAATCCCGACCTTCCTTTCATGTATTTTTAGCATCATCAATCCTCCACCAAGATCACAAAGTCCATACCCTCTCGGCCTTTCGCGATGCCTACTTTGGGACACCAATGGAAGAAACGGTCTTTTCCCTATTAGCCAATCTAGCCACCAGCAAACCATTCTTTGACGTGGTCATGACGGGTCATTCCTTCGGTGGTGCCCTAGCCACCATTGCTGCCATGCGATATGCAACAGCTCATTCCATGATGAGAGTGTCTTGCCATGTCTTTGGGTGTCCGAGAATTGGTGGTGAGGAGTGGAGAATGTTGGTTCATTCCCTGGCAAATCTCAAGGTGTTTCGGGTGGAAAATGGGTGTGATCCATATGTCGGGCTACCCAGTGGATCGGAATGGGTTCAAGTTGGTCATGCCATTTGTATTAGTGATGCAGCATCGTCATCATCATCAGAATGCAACAATAGCAATCAAGCCGATGGCAGCAGCAGTAACAACAATGTTCAGTTTACAGCGCGCCGCTTCGACCGAGACAGCAACACTGGTCATCAGTCTTCATCGTTCTCATCTTCCAAGTTTCCCAAAGTCAACCTTCCCCGAGGAAGCCTCTCCACCACCCAAGGCAAAATCGATCATGAAATGAAATCATATGTTGATAAATTGACCAATTCAAGTGATGAATGGTTTACAGATTTTGTTGGTATGAATGGAAGTGGTGTTAGAAGTTTTGCTGATAATGAAGAAAGGTTGTTGGCTTGACACCCTCTGTGTTCTTATCAAGCCCTTATTCTCATGCAATTTCGAGTTAAGAGTATATGTTTTTTGTATAGTGTGACTGCAACTGCGGCAATTGTAAATAATAAACGGTCTATCTTTTTGGACTTGTTTAAGCAGACAAAGCTGCCAGAGCGCAAACAATCTAATTGATTAAGAAGCATTCTATCAAAGTTTCTATCAGCTAATTATGTTTGATTACGTGGTCATCTACAAATTAAAGAAATCGCAGTGTTGGTTCTAGTAGAGGAGGCAATCATTAATCAATTCCAATGGCACATCAGTTCCCCACTAGCTTTGCCTAGTAACAATGGACATTTTCAATATCATTTTTGGATAAAATAAGAATTACTATGCGAAAGTACAGAGCAAGGACTACCCAATAACATGTCTTATGCTATAGTATGTTTGGTACAAGGTGCTGTTGTCAATCAAGGTTCCCTGTCTTGCTTTGGCCATACAAATTGCACTTTTTGACGATGATTGTAAAAATGTAATACATCTTTGTATTAGGATGGAACCTAGCTGTAAGTGTAGTGAAAACCCAGGCCAAACGTGCCACAAGCTATCCCCCAATTTTTTATCCTGTCCTATTGGCAGGGTTGTGTCTCAGACTATATCACTGAAAACGAATCCTGCCGATCCAGCAGGATTTTTTCATATGGGGTTCCTCCGTTGATGTCTCGGAGTGTATCTTCCGTTAGATGGAACAAAAATCCATCGAAGAATTCACTCCGCTTTTTTGATAAATTTCATAAAGGTAACAGAAGTTAAAGATAAGATCTTACCTAAGGCCTTTTTTAATGTGAATACTCATGTGTTGCCACAACGCATCGTCAGTGAGGTGTCGATCGAACCGAACCGCAGCCTCGATCGAACGAACGAACCAAATATTATAATGGGGATATAGTGTTTAAAGTGAGTTGGAATTGATTTGCTCAAATATATACGGATAATTTTGGTGAAGTGCTAAATCTCAACAACTGGATCCCCGACAAAAAATCTGAGACCATTCACAATCATGGGACCATGAACTTGTTCAATGGTGCTGTTGGGATTACTTCTGAAACCCAAAATTGAAATTGCTAGGCTTTGCAGGAATGCCTCAAATAACATTAATTTTATACGCTACTAAGAGATAGTACCTTGTACAATGACAACAATACCCATTTCCATTTACTATGTAACTCATGTCCAGTCAGCAGTCATTCACAGCCTGCTCCACTTTGAAAGGATAGGTGGGTGACCGGGAGGACTGGGGGATTTAGCAGTCAGCAGTTGTCAGCAGACCTCTCCACTCAACTCTCTCTACTTTTAAAAGATAGGTAGATGGCTGAGAGTTTTAGCAGTTGCCACTTACCTGTCATTTACAGTCCACTCTGAAAAGATAGGTTAATGGCTGGTAGATTTAACAGTCAACAGTCGCTGGCAGATCTCTCCACTTTGCAAGGATAATTTGATGGCTGATGGCTGAGGGCTGAGAGGTTTAGCAGTCAACAGCCAAAAGATACCAGCTAACAGTGTTTAAATCGATATGAGTTAATGTAAAGAAATGGAGTGCTTGGAGTCACAAGATCACAAGGATTTCCGGATGAAGAGAGGGTAAGTGATCAGATAGAAAGTCACATTCAATAGCAAAAAGCAGCAGTGCAAGTCAATGTCATGACCACCAGATAAGGGTCCTCCTAGTGTATGTAGGGTAATATGTCTTAGTTGCAGCTAGTTGACAATGACTTAGATAGCAAAATATACTCACCCTTTAACATCTAAGAAGAATGCTGAACTGTGGCTGAGAACAAGAACTTGGTGTCACAGGCTGTCACAGGTCACATGAAAAGATTGGTGTCTCATGAGAAGGCGACCTTTTGGATACTTGTCACTCATCTTTCCCGCAATAAGGGGAAGAAAAGATGTCAGAACAGACGTGGATGCAGTGATTACTCAAAGTGCTACAACTAAACAGAACCACCATTGTGTTATTGTGTTTAATTGTATGAAAGTAATATGTTTCCGATGACTAGTATTCCAGTGCTCCGATCCCACATAAGATTAAGTTTGGGATTAATATCTTGATTCTACATGAGATCAAGAAGGTGCTAGATCCACACACCCACGCACCTCAAAATGCAGTAAAGATAAGGCTTATAATTTTATCCAATACAATAATTTTACTTGTAGTTTATCTTTTATCTATGTGTATTTGCCCTTCACTGGACGGCAAGTCAGTCAACACCAAGGAAGATAGGTTTGGAATAACATGCCAACGGTGAAGAAGTGAGATCATTGATGATAAAGGGCGATTGATTTAAGTGAGACTTGTCTAATATGTCTTATACCCTTAGAGTTTGACAATCAGAGCGGTGAGTTTCTTTTTGTTGTAATGTTTGGCCATCGTTACCAGCGGCCAACAGTCAGCAGCCTCTTTGGGAATGGTAAAGGGTTAGCAGCATGACAGCTGTGCGGGTGAAGGTAACAATCAACAAACTCTTTGAAAATAGTAATGGTCATCAGCACCGAACGGTCAACAAGCTTGTTGAGTATGACAGGTGGTAGCGTTAATAACTCTGGGTACACTTACTTACACAGCTTAAGTAAGTACGCTCTGACTAACCTTCATCCCCAACGTATCTCAGCACTTAAGTACCCGCTAGTGCCACCAGCGAACTAGCATACTAATTCCTCTATATGGAACAGAGACACAGTATTGGATGAAAGCCTTCTTCCCACCAATGGAAAGACTTTTTGCCAAACTGTATACTTTATGTATTTTTTAGTTATGGCACATGTATAGACAGGTGAGTTGGGAGAAAAGCATTTCCCCTCAGGCTGTAGTTTGCTATGAGTCTGTAACATCTCAATAAATGATCAAATGGTGAAGGCTAAAATAGTTTTTGTGACTAAGCAATTCTCATGGATGCAGGACTGACACAGCCTCTACTCACAATTGTCTCTGGGTGTGGGTGTGGTTTCAATAACACATCATTGCCAGCATCTTTTTGGACACGAGTAGTGGGCATCTTTTGGCACAGGGTTGCAGTGTCAAGCTAGTCAGCATAACCTTGCAAAGTTTTGACACCACACCAATCTCTTGTCTGTTTCAGTGTTTCCTAGTGTAGTTGTACCCACATAGGCATGGAGGCTAAGTAAGAAAGAACCAAGTCAATTCCAGAGAACTTGAGTTGGTTCAATCTGACTCGTGGGTGTTCTATCTCCACACTCTCTCTGGACCTATTGCTGCAACTTTTGATTGATGTCTGCGAGACTCTCACGTATCCTTCATGATGGGCTCCATATACTATTAGTAGTATCTTAACTCACATCAGTTGCAACTGATAACTTAGCTGTATACCCTTAACTCTTAGGCGGCTCATCTTAGTTCTTCATTGTCTGGCAGTTGATCGTCACAGAGAATAGTTTATGTCTTGTGATTGGGAGGGGTGTTCACTAAAACAGAATGCAATTTTACACACGGCTCCTGTTATTATTTCTCTGACTACTTCACAGTGTGTCTCCATCTTTAGGAATGTAAACTTCTGAGTTGTTTTTTAGTTTGTGTGTACTTCTCCAACAGTACTGCCTTATTGTAGGACACTGCATTAGTAGTCAATCACTCACCATTAGTTATTTGATATTGTACAGTAGGTTTATAAGCCTGACAAGGATGACCACTGTTGTGACGAAATTGATGATAGTTAAACCAACCAAACCGATGAATCAATGTTTTAATTTTAATTAGATGTTCTATTGGAATGCAACCATGTGTATGACTGCACAATAATTCCATGCCCAATGACGTGGAATCCCAAGGTTATCATGCACAGATAAAAACGTACTGAATAGTTTATTATCACCACTTTATTAGGGTTAGCAGGTTGGATGCAGTGACAATATGAAATGCATTATTATGTAACTTACTCATGAAAATATATATTTAGTTTTCCCACATTCATTGCAAACCAATCAATGATTCAACTTACGCTTCTTATGAACTTTTTGAACAAGGTGTGACACTTTACAAAATGCTCCATACATTTGAGACAGAGCGTTGGAAGATCCAGAAGTGCCTATAGTAGCCAGCAGAAATGGCAAAGCTGATTCCACAAAATTCACATCTTTAGTGCAGTGACTCTGAACAATCTTCTTTTGAGCTACACGGTGTTGTTTTGGCTCTTTGTTCAACCACAACAGGGAGTGAATTTCTACCGGGTAAGTCTCATGCATATCGAATTCAATTGACTGGAGCACATGGTTGGAACGGTACGTTGCTTCAATGCTCGACTTGTTACAAAGGAGTTTAGCCATCAAATCCCAATTAGGTTCAACCACGTGATTCAATTTGAGAACTTTGACTGAAGTGTTCCTCCATAATGCATAAATAATGATCCGGAATGCGTGCTTTAGTTGTGTTGAGGTATTCCACAAATCATTCCCGACGTGAGCAGGAAAGAACTGAAGATCCAACTTCTCCAAAGTGCATTCAGCGCTTCTTAGCATGTTTGCCATCCACCAAAGACGATAAATACCATGAACTGTAATGCACAACCGTTTCAATACTGAATTTGAAAGTAAGAGATTTGATGCGAGACCAATGGGCCATCCACGGCAGGATTCCATATTGAGTTCTTCAATGGATAGGTGAGATTCAAGTGCAGTGGCAAATGAACTCCAGCAATCGGTACAGTATGCTTCGGTGTGGCCAATTCGCAGAACCCTTAAACTCTGAAGTGATGGCAAGCAATTTGTCAATGATTTCAATTGTGAATCACTCTTTATCGTACAACTAAGATCTAACTCTTCCAATGCAGACCCAGCCAATGAATTGAAGACATTGCGCCATCCACTAGTCGATGTGACACTATGACATGCTATGCTTAATACTTTCAATGATGTTTTGTTCATCTTTAAACACTTGGCCAACTGATTGAGTATTGATTCCTTCTTAATTGAATAGTTTGTAACTTTGAGTTCATTTAGTTCCACTGATGACAATGTAGTGAAAATGCTTTTCCATATAGATACACCAAACTTGCACATCGATAAACTGAGACTTTTGAGCATAGACATTTGCTTGATTGCTCTTGAAAATGAAGAACCACCAACTTCGTCGGAAGACAAGGCGAGATATTTCACCCTAGTCAACCACAATTCATAAGGTGATTCCAATAGCGTTCTTGAAATGCCAACTAAGTTAATATGTGTAAGAGACTTGTTGACTTGCAAACCAGTCATGATGTCAATGATACCGTTAGGGCACAGATGACCAAACTCAAAAAGACCGCCACCGAGCACGAGTGATTTCAATTGGCAATCTTCTCGAGAGAGCATATTTTTGATGGCAGCACAAGATTCCTTCGATAGAGCAGCACACTCAATCGAAATATGACGCACTGTGGGATTCTCGCATACAGAGAGGATTATATTCACTGGATCATACAATTCAAATTCATCTCCTCCTGAAATTTTTAATGACCTGAGAGATGAACAGGCTTGAATTGCCTTGCTTATGGCATCGCCCCCAGGTTCTCCTCCACGCATACTAATATCTAACAACTCAAGGTTGGAATTATGGCAAAAGAAAGGTAGAAGCAGTTCAAATGATTGTGGCTCATAATGTACAGTCAAAGCCCGAATTGACCTATTCAGGGCCAATCCATTGAAAAAATCTTGCGAATTGGCCCCACCTTCATCAAAGAAAACGATCAATCGTTTCACTGATGTGTTCTTCCCGAGGCTTTTCCCGACGGCACTCCAGTCAATTGAAGCATCACTTAATGTTGCACACAGCGATGTGATGACGGGGGAGTCCTTCTCTACCATTTCAATAACTCCATGCTCGGTCAAATCAATGCTATCATCGTCTCTGTATCTTATGTTTTCACGGGGCAATGATCCCCATTCAGTAAGGCAGCTTTCACGCTCTCCTGTTGTCGACATTGTTTTGTCGCTTCGTCCTTCTTGCAACGGGCAGCCTTATTGGCACTCTACTCTGATCTGGCTTGCTTGAGATCGGCTCTTGCAGCAGCCAGCACTCACCTCAACGATCATCTAGAGATACATGATACATCTCTTCATCTCTTTGGGATTTGGGGACCGGGCTCACTCTACTTCAGAGCCATGATCCCTACAGCCTATGTAAAGTTTGCACTAAAATGTGTTTGTACTGCAGGAATTACTAGGAAGATGGCCTACCCGTAAGGAACAAACTTAGGACGAAGACAAAGACTCTGAAGTAGAGTGGACGGGCTGGGACCCCCCCCCGCCAAGTTCCCGCCTTTAGCTCTTATGTAGGAACTCGTATTAATTGATCAGAACATTGTTTTTTTGGAGATTTGGCGCGTCGTCTGCCCGGCGCCCGCGAGAAAACCATCGTCACGCACATTGCACATCACACGGCTAACGATATGAACGGCCGGCGACCGGCGACCGACGACAGCCGACGACCAACCAGCTTGGCTTCGATGAGGTCTTTGGAATTTTGATTGATGGCGACGATGGTAGACACACCTGGCTAGGTGGCTAAATCTGTTGCCTCTCAGGTTAGCTCGGGTTGCTTTTTTGTGTGAAGAGCACGAAGCGCGAGATTCTGGGGGAGAGGGTTCATGTAGAGAAGGATTAATTTTGGCCCTCTAGATTTTTATTCATTATTGACTCATTTCATTGCAAACATACAATGTTCCATTGTGTAATACGGAAGGTATTGTCTGCGAAAGCACCGTGGGGAGTATTTTGTGTTGGTGCCTTTTGTTGACCTTGTGGACGTGCTACAGAAACTAATGCCCAAACTGTTTGTTTGGATCATCTGCACCATAGATACCAAATGATTTCTTTACAAAAAGTCTAATCTGACTTCACACAAAAGCTCAAATTATTATTAGCCGCCTTCACACAAAATGTTTAATTGATAATGCAAACAAATAAGGCCACGAAACCACAATTATTTAAGGGTCAAGTCAAGGAAGTGGTTTCTAAGTGAGATGGACTGTGCAGCCAACGCCGGCCAAATTGAGACTGCTGGTGGCAGTAGTAATGATGTTTTCAATGATTTAGACAATGCATTAGAAAGTGTTGGTAATGACGCTGCTTTTCTTGCTGCGGCTTCCCAAGTTCAAGTAGCCGGACATAAAGTTGAGAGGGAAAATTCGTGTGTGTGGCTTGACAGATCAGAGATTGGGCTGGGCCTCGAGCCATTGCTATGTGATGCATGCAAAGAACCGTTCCGCATTGTGAAGCAAGTGCCAGTCACGAATGAAGATCCAGTATACATCCAAAAGCATTTTTCGGACTTGAAACAGGGAGAGGATCAAGCCTATTGCAGCTGCCTCCCAGCACGGAATTCTGCAATGACCAGGGGACGCTGTTGGGTATTCAATGGAGAGCAGTTTGAAGATGCAAAGAAGTTCAAGGACTCAGAGCGCAAAAGAAAAGCAGAATCAAAATCAGCAGTTCCCCCAAAATCTAGACGTCTTCGCTTCTGTTTTTGCAAAGAGTCAGATGGCGAAGAATGGCATAAACACTTACATGGTCAAGAAAAGGTGATGGAGTATGTTACCACGGGGAAGCCCAGGAGCAAAGAGTGGTCCATGAAACGTGCTGCAATGTGGGAAGTTAAGTGTAAAAATGGAAATCCGTTCACCCCTTTCACAGTGAGAGCAAATGATAGGAATCGAACCTTTTTGGGTATTGCACAACTTGACGAAGCCCATGAAATCGAACCAAACAGTGCAGAAATATCAGGCCTTCTACGCGATGACAAACAGGGTGAGAAGATTGGACAAGAAGCATTGGGTTTACTCATGGATTATGCAGAAGAATTATTTGACGAAAAAACCAAACTCCCTTCAAGTCAAGCCGACTTCAAATGTTTGATTGCAACAGTTCACCCCAAGAACAAACCGTCGATTGCATTGTTGAGAAGAAAGCAATTCAAAGAAGTTGATAACTTTACTGGCCGTAGCAAGTCTGACATTATTGCTGAATATGGGACACCCCGTATACTTTTCAAGTATGTCTTTCATGAGGATACCCACCATTTCTAGAAAAAAGAAGAGTTTTTAATTTATTACCGAGTTAAAAACAGTGATGCTTGAGCCATTTGGCTGGTGGAGATGGTGTGCATGTAATGTTATTGTTATTATTGATGGTATTGGTTCAATGCAATTGATGTGGTTTCATATTGTGAGCCTTAGACAGATTATTTAAACTAAAGGTTTTCAAGGTTTGGACATAAAACATAAATAAGATACTGATGAAGTCGTGCGTATCCTAACACTCCCTCTCAAACCTAAGACACCCTTGCCAACCGCAACCCATTCTTCTTAGTTTGAAGAAAGCTGGGTCTTTTAAGGACTTCGTCAAGATATGTGCCCATTGGTCTTCCATATTCACGTAGTGGACGTTGATTCTTCCATATTCTTGAAACTGCTTGAAATGATTATATTTGAAGGCGGTGTGCTTAGTGCTTAGTTCGAGGAGAAAACTTAAAATTTTCTCTTCCTCCACAGGCTGATTATTGATGATTATCAGATCATTGCCTCTTTTTGTTGTACTGCAGATAGAATCTTCCTGTTAAGCAGTTTTGGGTAAGGAGCGACAGCAAAGCAAACGGCATTTATTTAAGTATAGATCTAAGAGTCCGGCTAAGAAATCAATTCAATTCAATCACTTATTCACTAATAGTGCTGCCTACCAAATTTACAGTTGAATAAACACCAGTTTAAGATTGTTCCTCATTCAATCTCACCTAGAACCAGTTTTAGATTGTTTTTGTTTCAAACTCATCTAAAGCCAGCCGTCGATACATAATTCGTAAAAATAATGCAGGTATTCACTCTCAAGTATGTGCAGGAGTTGGAATTGTTACTGACCTGAACTCATTCGTTGGTATCAGTGACCGTTCCTCTATGTGCTCCTAGGTTGCCTCCATTTTTGAGCCAGGTGGTATGGCACCGTCCAAGCATTTGAAGCAGTTGATGGTGGTCATCTTTCCGATCTTGTCAAATTTCATCCCAATTTGTTCTTATTGCTCCGTTACGGCTAGGATTTCCCTTTTGCTGTGTAAAGATATGATTATTGAATGATTGATGATTAAGAAAACATTGTTGTTTGCCATAGAGTCATACAGATGTTGGACAGATTTAATGGGTGGCATGTGGTATGGGACAAAGATGATAAAAAATGAAACAGGAAGATGTAAATATGAGAGAGCTGTGTTATCGTTGCCGCTGCTGTTCAGAGAAAATAAAACTTCTGAATTTTGTATGAACTAACCTGTCAATTTCGCTATTAGTTTTGTTCGTTTTGCACTTTCGGGGTTAGTTTCGTTCCTTTCAAAGGAGAATTCAGCCTTATCAAGCTCGGCTGTTGGGTATTGGGAGAGCAAGACAGCACCAGCCAGTGGCAGTAGAATCTTTCTGTTACGATGTGACTGAGTGACCGTTGTAAAAAATCTATCAATCAAAGGGTGACTACATGTCAAATTAAGTTCGAAACGGGGTCGTTTGTTGGGTTCGACCATGGTTTCACAATAAACATACAAGATGAGATAAAAGCAGCCCGAAACATACATCCACATATTTATTTTTACTGAAAAAATGGAGGAATGCCCAACTGAGAGAGGCAGGTATTTGCCATAAAGCAAATGTATCAAGAACTGAATGTGGAGGGGATAGTTAATTTGACGGCCTTAGGATGGAGATATTGCCAATCAGCATGTTGCCATAGCTGTTGGCCAATTTTATTTTGGCTGAACTAGCAAAATTGATTCCTACAGTTGAGTCAGATGTCCGCACAGCCTTTACAAATTTGAAATTGGCAAATAACATGGTCAAAATTAGTGGCCCTTTCCTGCCAAAAAAGATTTGTCTTAATGAGGGAGTTCTATCGTATTACAAGTGGTTGAAGGCGCCATTTACACCTGGAACCTTTTGTTATTAATGATGTATATTGGGTTCTAAACAAAAGAAATGTGTATGAGTTTGAATCTGTTTTAAATATTTTCTTCTTCGGATGTCCCACAAGGCATTGACACAAATGAAAGATGAACCTTCTAAATTTGTAATTCATCTATCAAGTGTTCAATACAGTAAGAATCTTGTGCAAACGGCTAGCAAAGTCGAAGAACAAACTATGACAAGTAGCATGCATCAGCTAGGGCTTTTCTTAACTCTGTTGTAATTTGTCCCTATAACAAGCTTTTATTGAAATTGAAGCAGGAACAAGCCAATGCCGAAAGAATGAAGAAGCATTAGCTAAAAACAGATTAAGACTACAAGGCAGCCAAAGTTCCAACAGTTCAACGTACAAAAGACAAAGAGTCGGTCCTTAGTTTTTCCAAGTATTTCAATACACTCAATGGCAAGATTATTGCTTCATCAGAAGAACCAAACTATTTGAAGACTAAATAAGAGGTTATAAACAACATTATAGAGAGAGGTTCAAAACAGAGATTGATATAGAGAAAGAAGACAAGCTTCAGCGTTTGATCAAAGCAAACTCAAAAGAAAATTGAGCCAAGTATTCGCTGCCAAGAGAAAGAAGAGTGGTCACATTACTCCTGCAGTGTTGTCCGAAAGAAGAACCAGAAGACAATCAGTCAATCAAGCTGTTAATGTGTGTATCAGCAACATTTTTTGCTTTGATGGGTTGTGATTGTGATGAGAGATGCCTTCCCAACTCCTAACTTGGGGTGATAGCGACCTTCTTCACTTTACTCATTATCATTCAAATTGTATTTAGTATTTTAATCTGGAAAGGTATTACGCGCCAAATTAGACGACACTTCCGCATTTTTTATCATCGCGTCCTGCGGGGAGCATCATGCAAACATTGATCCATGATGCAACGTTAGCAAGACTCAAGAGAACCATCAATCCAGCAAATCTAATCTCCAAAAGAACACGACATCTCCAGCAATGGACGGAGCAAACCCCATAAAAGCAACCGGCAGTGAAAGAGTCGATGGAAATAAAGTCAATCCGGACGTGCCTCTGTCGGCGTCTGTGGGACGAAACAGTGAAGATAACACGGCATTCCAAGGGCCAGCTCTCGTGATCAGTTCCGACACTGCCAATGATGTGAAGGACGATGGAAAAACGGTTGTTGAGAATGGACTTGATCCAATGAAAATGCAAGTGGATGAGGTACCCTCCGCCGGGGAGACATTGGTAAAAGCATCTGCAGAGACGGAAGTTCAGGTGGCAACGAGCATCACGTGTAACAACAACAGAGTGCTCTTGAACAGAGACGGTGGTTTGATCAGCTCAGTCACTGTGCCTGAATCTGAAACAACTGAAGCTGTGAAATCTGAGGAAGGGAACTCTGGCTCTGATACAGTCAAAATTGAAGATGTATCAACTCAAACTGACAAGGAGGCAGCACAAGTCAAGAGCACAAACGGGGGATCCAATCCAGTCAAAATGGAGGTAGACAACGTAGTATCTATTGTCAATATTGAGCCTGCAGGTGAAAAAAAGTGTTGCCAGCTGTGAAATCTGAGGAGAAGGGCTCTGATTCAGTCAAAATTGTAGCAGAAGTCAAGAGCACAGACAGAATTGTGGGGGGAGCAAATGAAGATTCGAAAGTAGAGGGATCTAATGCAGTCAAAATGGAGGTGGAAAAAGTAGTATCTTCTGTAAATATTGAGCCTGCAGAGAAAGAAAATGTCACGGAGTCAAGAAGGAATATGGCTGGTCCAAGTGCCGTAAAAGTGTAAGGAGAAAACGCTGGCAGTGGCAATGAAACCGTAGAAGAGGAGAAAGAAGAAAAATACTGTGGAGACGATCCAAGAATAGACGTTCTAGACCTCTTACACGAAGTAGAAACTTCGGGATCCTTCGCTTCTTCCGGCACAGCCCACCCAGAGATGTGCATGCCCGGTCTCAAAGTGGATGGAATCGACGGAACAATTGCTCTCCCTCTAAGTCATGACGTGGCCAAAAAGATTGCTGATGTTTGCGAGCTGGCTCCATTTGGAAGAGGCGAAAAGACATTGGTAGACGTGACTGTACGAAAGAGAAAACAACTCTACCCATCCAAATTTCACATCACCAATCCCAATTGGTCGAAACATTTGAACTCCATTGTCTCATCTGTACGAGATGATCTGGGTGTCATGAGCAATATCAACGTGGAAGCTCAGCTCTACAAGCTTTTGCTTTATGAACCTGGCTCTTTTTTTGCTCCGCATCGTGACTCCGAAAAGGTGGAGGGCATGTTTGGCACACTGGTTATCATCTTGCCCACTAAATACACCGGTGGTGATCTCGTTGTGCATCACAATGGCGAGACTAAAACGATTGATCAATCTACTTTATCAGAGTTCCACACTCAATATGCCGCCTTTTACGCAGACTGCAAACATGAACTGAAGAAGCTCGAGACTGGATATCGGCTATGCATCGTGTAAAATCTAGTCAAGGTGGGGTTTGGGCCTTGCCCTTGTGCCTCGCAGAATGACGCAGTATTAAAGTCTCTCGGGGCGGCAGCTAAAGCTTGGGCAGAGGAATTTGACGGGAAGAAACTCGTCATCATGACGGATCATCTTTACACACCGGCGGGAATGAGGAGTGCTGGATCTGCCAAGTACAAGGGAAAGGATGCGGCGATTACTGAGTTGTTGGAAGCAGCTTCTGAAGCTGGTGTTGGGAGTTCTTCTTTCTCTTGGCTCGAATCAACTGATAGCACCATGACTTTGACATTGGATGAGTATGGGGAAGTACCAATAGATCGAGAAGAGGAGATGATCCCATCTGACTTTTACGATGACAAAGACCCAGCCGATGAAAATTTTGAGCCAACGGGAAATGAAGGGATACACGCAGATAGACAATACAGTGATGAAGATGCCATTGTTGTTTGGCCAAAGTCAAGAGGATGGGAGGTTGTATGCGGTGGTAACGTGTCGAAGATGATTCGTTATTATTCAGAGCATGTAAATGATAATGATGACAGTTGGACGAAAGAGAAGCTTCATATTTTGGCCAAGAAGGTTACTGCTGAACAGAATAGATCGTTTGTCAAATTTATCTGCGTATTAAGTGACAATCTTGATGACGAAGTGAGCGTCTTTGGTAAGGATTTTG
>JALLAY010000436.1:0-15502 GCA_036939635.1 Cyclotella baltica | reverse complement strand
GCTTCTTAACACTGCGGATAGAATCTTCTTTGTTTAAGCAGTTTTGGGTAAGGCGAGATAGCGAAGCAATCGGCATTTATTCAAGTATAGATCTAAGAGTCCGGCTAAGAAATCAATCAATCAATTAGTCTTTATTGACCTATGTCACGAACCACCATAAAATAAACGGCGGAACTGCATGATGCGCGAAACAAATTAAGGCCATAACCTCTCAGATATCCAAGTAAGATGATAAAGGAGATGAAGAGTTAGTCTTAAGTCTCAACTACTGTTGCTCCCTGGTTTAATCAACTGCTTTTGGTTTATTATCAGGGTCAGAACCTGTATGACTAATGGGGGGAGCATCAACCATATTTCTACTGGCTTTAACTTAGCTACCCAAAATGGACCGCCATGAGAAACTTTTCTAGCATCCAGAGGCTCATAATGTCCCAGAACCAACCACCAAGATCCCTTTTCACGAAGAACCTGAGTGGTGCCAAAAATTTGGTCAGCATTCTGCATGGCTCATGAAGTGATCTTATACATCATAAGAAATAAACGGTAGCCAAACACTAGATAAAAGTAATTATGAAGAAGAAGTAGTGTTTGGAGGTGAAAGTGATCTTATATACCTGGCTGCCAATTTACATAGTAGTTATTTTAATCCTGGTTCTTGATTCTTGACGACAAAGAATAGATAGGATTTGGCAATAACTGAAGAAAGATAGTGATCAGCCACCAAAAATTAGTCTTTTAAAAGGTGTACCTAAAGTGGATTAGTTTTGGCATGAACCCGCGCGCTCCCTCTGGATCAGTCTTGGATCTCCGACAGCATCAGGCATAAGCCGAACCATCGAACGAACCATCGAACAATAAAAGCCACAATACGTAGCATCAATCATCATGTTGTCTGCAACCAAAACCCCCGAAGATGTTACTGCTGCTATTCTGAAGCTTGATACTTCTGATCAAGGTAAGATTAATCTCAGTGTCTGCAAACGCATTTTTCGTCTGTTGGTACTAATGGTGGTTACACTTTTACTGTTTGACAGTCCTGATTCAAACATTCATAGCCCAGCTAAAGTCAACGATCAGCGATCTACAAAACCAACTGAATGATGGGGACGATGGGCATGCTCATTATCACGGGGGAGAGAAGTGTACGGGTAATCATGACCATGGGTGAGTTTCGGAAGCTAGGTGGTTTGATCGTTTGCGTGTCAGTTCTCCCAAATGTTTACTTTTCATTAATACTCATCATTAATAAGACACGATCATCACAAGGACGATGCGGAGTGTTGTGAAGACTCTCACGAACACGGCCATACGCATGAACACGCGGTGAGCCATGTTCACTTCAATCTTTCTGTCATTTCATTTATAATTGAAATTCATTCACACATAATAATTAATATGCTGTATTCACAACAAAAGCACCACGGCGATAACTCCAACAAAGATGGCGATAATGAAATCCCCGCCTGGAAAAGGGAAGCTATGAAAATGAATGCCGATCCAAACACCTGTCCCTTTGGTGGCACATGGGGCACTGAAGCCTCCGTGGATGCGACAAAACATAACACAGAGGATTACCCCCCAATGTATTCTGGGGATGGAACAGGTGACGATTTTGATAAAGCCATGCAAGCCAAGATGGAGGCTTCAGATTTAAAAAGTCAGGGAATGTTCGAGGAAGCCTTGGTGAAATTTGACGAGGCCATTGTCTCGGCCGACCCATCTGCATTGCTTTTGGCGAATCGTGGTCATGTGTTATTTAAGTTGAACAGGTACTCTGCGGCTATTCGAGATTGTGATGCTGCTCTGGTCAAGAATCCGGATTCAGCTAAGGCCCTTCGGATTAGAGGAGAGTGTCATTTGAAGAAAGGTAATTATCATGATGCTTTGAAAGATTTGAGTGCTGCACAGACAATTGATTTTGATGAGGAGGCTGCAGTGATGTTGAAGGAGGCTACAGAGAAGTGCAGAGAGATTGATGCTGTAGAGGTGAAGAAGAAGTTGGAGGAGGAGGAAAAGTTGAGAAAGAGGGCTGCGGAGGTAAGAAATTTATAATTTGTGATTTAATGGAACATTATGTTGTGGATGTAATTATTATTATGGATGGCGTTCTAATTTATTTACGATCTGTCTATTGTCACCAGATTAAAAAGGCGCAAGAAGATGCAAAGAAAGAAGCAGAAGAAGAAGCTGCGAGAGAACGAAGTACTGGTGGTATGCCAGGTATGGGAGGTATGCCTGGAATGGGTGGTATGCCTGGTGATATGGGAGGCATGCAAGGCATGATGGCTGGACTCATGTCCGATCCTGAAGTGAGTATTTATTGTTAGATCTGATGATTTTTTCATTCTCTTCGTTTTTTACTTACCCATGATATTGATCTTACTTAGATTGCAGAGGGGATGAAGAATCCCAAAATCCAGAAGGCGTTCACTGATCTTATGGCTGGCGGAGGGCCGATGGGATTGATGTCCAACCCTGGTAAATTGCAAGGTAAGCTTTCATTATCGTATCTGAAAAAAGTTTGATTATGGCTGACTGTATGTACAATATGAGACTTACAACGTATCCATAATGATCTTTCTTCATAAGAATTAATGTCAGATCCTGATGTTGGACCATTCTTGCAAAAGTTCATGAGCAAAATAATGGGAGGCGGTGGAATGGGTGGTATGCCTGGAGGTATGCCTGGAATGGGTGGAGCTGGAGGCGGAGGATTTGGAGGTGGCATGCAGGATGACGATGATGATTTGGATGAAATGCCAGACCTTGTTGACTAGATTGAGGGAAGCAGGTGACGAGGAGAGCACTGTAGCAATTATCATGTTGTTGAATTTCGTGTGTTGACTCTTGTCTTGAGTACATTTTGGTATGTAAGGGAACCATTTTGATGGAAACGTCAAATATAATGGTTGCATTGAGTCATATTGTTTAACCTCTTCAGTATTCACAAGTTATTTGCAAATTCTAAGTATACTACAGAAGCTGATCTGAGCTCCCTCATGATCATGTTCGTAAGGTAAAGTAAACTGTCAGCATAATTGTCAGCATAATGAAATTGAGTTGTATTTTTCTACACTACTTTACATTTGACTTCAAACACATCTCATTAGTGATTTCACCACGCACTGAAAATCTGCAAATCATGTACTAAAATGACGTTAGCTGTACCACCAAAGTAACAATTTTCTAACCAATCTACATTATTAGCGGTGCCTAGCAGCACAAGAGAAGTTGTTTCAAATTTGGTTGGTACCATTTAGTAGTAACTTTGATGTCAAGGGGTACGATAGAATAGAATTGGCTTCAATTGATTTAGAAATGTTCCTGCATGTACATTTAGTACATTTTTTAAGTAATAGATTACGTGGTAGGATAGTCAAAGCTTCTATCGGAACTACAATAAACTAAGATGATTGTTTTTTCTTTGCATTGTTGTAACTGGGGATAAATTTATTCAAATGATTGCAATTGAAGAGGGGATTATCATGTCTTTTAATCATTTCCTTTCAAATTCTAACTTTGCTGTGTCATATCTCCCATTTGATTTATGTTGTGACAATTGATCTTTTGTCACCCTTTGCTCCATTCCATTGGAAATTCTTGTAAACTCATCTGGATTATTCGTTTCCAGTTCACCTATGAATTGCAGGAAATAAATAATTGAAGTGTGATAAGTGATTCCAAATACATCAGTAACATTAAGAATCAATCGGACTTATTTTGATTGAACAATCAACGAAAATAAGGACACGGAAACACTCACATCATATGGCTTGTTATGTATTTCATCAGCGTACCTGAATCAATAAAGAATGATCAAAGTTGTTTGTGACAAGAGGAAGAATTCTTGGATAACTTTTTGAATTCAACAATCATGAAAAAGGAAGTACTTATGTATAATTGCCAATCCATGAAAAGATGGATTGAGAGATGGTGTGACCTTAAATTCAGGAGATGGCTAGCTGTAATAATATGATTAGTGTTCACTGTTGAATGATAATTGAGGCTGTGTTTTGTTAAAATGGCAGCAAAGAGACAAAGATCACTCACTATGTTAAACGCAGGATCAACTAATACTAAATAACAGTGGTCAAAGTCAAATTTGTTTATTGGGTTGGGACAGGCTTAAAGAAGATGTTTCCATTAGATAATCAACGAAAGCAAAAATCAAAGCACTTACCTTATCTGGCTCTTTCATCACTCTATTTCAAGTTTAGTTGGCGCACCAGAATCAGATTGAAGAACTTAAAGAGACATCAACAACAAACCAACAAAAAGATGAAGTACTTACAGTCAAATTGGAGTGGTTTGGAATTGAGAGACAATTAACTTGAATCAAGATACGTGTAATCAAATTCAGTTGATGATCCTGACTGAAATCAGTGGAAGTCTACATTGGAAAGATGTTGAGAACAGCTCTTCAGCTGGTCTTTGCCTTTGTCTAGGGCTCATAGTCAGTAAGCTCAGCAAAGCCATCAGAGCCACCGGATCTCAAAGATTCACTAGCATGTTCTCACACATGTGTTCTTGGATTTTTCTTCTGTCTGGTTTGGACAGGTTGCTGTACAGCACATAGTTAGTGTCATAAGTTAGCCATGCAATCATGTACGAGTAGATAGTGCTCTTCTGCATATATGGCTCATGGAACTCACGGCTCACCCCTCACAACCATCAACATAGCCGAGTGATCACCAGTGCCACAATGGTCTCCATCACATCCTTCCGAGCACTGGCTCTGCAAGCATCGTGACATTCTCAACTCACTACTGTCTGAACATGGAATTATTGGATGCGGCATTGAAATCATTGAAGTGTGACATTTTCCCTTTGAATTTTGAAAAATCATTTATTGCTGATTTTTGCCATCCCACATGGGCACGAACCCATTAATCATCTGAATAAGTATGGTAACATTGTATAAATTTCTTTCATTAAACTTAGAAAACTGGAAAATTGCCGATATAATCAACTTTAGATGTTCAATTGTGAAAATCTTTTGAAAAATGGGACCATGCATGAGTGTTGAGCAAATTTAACGCTCAGAAACTCTCGTCCAATAATATCTAAATTTCAAATTTAGATAAGAAAGTGAAAGCAGGTTCTCTTTTACTTACACCACCAGACCTTCATCTGCCTATTCTTATTTTCTGTGGCACTTTTACTTACACCACCAGACCTTCATCTGCCTATTCTTATTTTCTGTGGCAGCACCGTCATATGATGTCTCCTCATTGGGAATGATGTGCCTCCCTCACCCACACTTTACAGATACATCAGGACCCTTGGAAATCCCCGCCTGTCATTCTACTACACATACGACTCATTGCAATGGAGCTGGAGGGCGACCAGGCTTCGCTATGCTCTACATTCTACGGGTCTTGGTCTTGTGGATCTAGTGATAGAAAAATATGCGGCCGGGCCGCATTAAACTTTGTTGCTTCGACCGCAAATTTGAAATTGAAAACCTTCCGTGGCATGGCAAAAAAGTTTTCAATTTCAAATTGCACGGCCGAAGCAAGGCCGAAAAGCATTTTCTTCCCCGAAACACATTTTTGTCTATCACTAGGGATGATGATAGATGATAAAGATGAAGAGTCTGCAGATGTGATGATGCATCAATTTGTTATAGAATACCCATAAACTTCCTCTCAGTGGACATCGTACTTAGCCCATAGTTTCGCTTGTCTTCTGTACCGATTATACCATGACGAAAGGAGCTCAGGACAGCAATGTCCTGTAAGGTTATGATTGCCCATGAAGGTAATCCCCATCGCGGTTGATTGTTGAATACTTGTGAGACATCAATCGCTGGCCTGGAGTGTAATCATACTGTCGACGCTTCCGATTGGCACACTGTAAATTCTCATTGACATGATGTTCACGCCTACGTGCAATAGTTTGCCAGTCAGCAACTAGCGGTACATTCAAGAACATGTCTCTTGAAAAAGCAATTGAACCTGGCGCGCTACCTAGCGTAGTTGCCACTGTGGTTCTCATAGCATGCATTGCTGTTGCCAATGCAGCATCTACTATGTCTTTGGCCTGAGACATATTAAAGCGTGGTGGGTTACTATGCACTATTGGTCTTAGTACATTTTCAACTGTTTGATGCATTCTCTCACAGATTGCATTAGATTGAGGATTCTTGCTTGTTGAGCAAACATCCTTGATGCTGAACATTTCTAAGAGCCATTGAAACTCAGCACCAATAAACTCTCCTCCTTTGTCATGCACACATCGTACAGGACGAGGGTATCTGCAAAGCCAGCTTTGAACAAACTTGTCACGAATGTAGCCAGACTCCTTCTTGTCGATACGTATCAGTTCAACAAGGTTTGAGACAGTGTCAATACACGTCAAGGCATAAAACTCGCAGTCTTTGCCATTTACTTTAATGTTCCATGGACCTATTAAGTCAATGGCAACTTCTTCCCAAGGCGCTATCCGCACTTCTCTCTCGGGTAGGAGACCGTAACCGCGGCCTGCTAATTTGTATTTCTGACAGTGTTCACATGTCAGCTTGTCAACATGATGACGTAATCTGTAGTGGTGATAGCGTTGTTGCAACGTATCCCGTAGTCTGTGTTGTCCAGGATGTCCAAGGACTTGGTGAAACCATAGTACTACTTCCTGTACCATGTTGTCAGGTAAGGCAATTTTCCATTCACTAGGTTGAGTGTTTGGATGTTTCTTAAAACAAATGATGTCTTCCACATCATCGTCAAGCTCCATGTACACATAGTTCTGTGGACATTTTTGGACTAGCTCTAACAGCTTGTGGTCCTCTTGTTGACGCTCACGTATGTAAGCATAACTCAGTGGGTTATTCTCAGGCTGCTCTAATTCAGGCAGATTGAGATAACATTCAAGGCAATCACGGATGTCGTCATCGTAATAACCTGAAAATTCAGCGAATGTGAAGAAGGCATCGTCTTCACTTTCATCGTCGGTTACCTCAGCGGGCTCGACAAGTTTCTTCCCCTCCGCGAGTTGAGCAGATGTGGGGACAATGTCCAAACGGGACAGTTGATCAGCAAGAATGTTCTTCTTGCCTTTGATGTAATGAACCGTAGGTGAGAATTCCTCAACTTTGGTACGCCAACGTAAGACACGTTGGGTCTTAATATCCTTATTGAAGGTAAGATTTTTGTGGTCAGTCCAGACATGTACTTCTGCACCTAATAGCATACCACGAAACTCTTCGAGGGTAGCAACAATGGAGAGCATTTCCTTCTCCATGGTGATGTAATTCCGTTGAGCTTTGTTAAGCTTACGGCTAAAGTATGCAACAGGTCGTCCCTCCTGCATAATACAGGCACCAAGCTGATAATCAGAGGCACCTGTAAAAATATCAAACCGCTTATTGTGATCCGAATACAACTGTGTTAAATGCTGTTAACTGCACATTAAAGACCCCTGAAATTCCACATTCTAACTTTGTTATATCATCAGATACACTAGACCCCTATGTATCTATGCAACTTAATCCCCTATTTTATTGATGACATTATTTAATATCAAACGTAATAAATTTCATCTTGTTTCCTCCCGTAAGTGATAGGCTTGATATTGTTGCCATCGCTAGTAAGAATGTGAAATCCCATAATCTTAATGGTCACTTTAGGTTTCACAACCTGAGGCAACTCCTCATCTGCCCTATAAGTATTTGGATCACAGCTGTAGCTTAGACCGAACCTTAGGAATGCAGTGCCTCCACAAATGCTGAACCTATTGTTAGACATAGCAGTGTTATACGCCTGTTGCAAACTGCCACTGAAAGGCATGCTCCATTTCATCTGTCCAATTCAGTGGAGCCTTTTTGGGTAACCCTGATTGGTCAGTCAAGGGTTTAAGGATGTGGGAACAGCTTGGCCACATATCCCGATAATAGTCAACCATACCAAGGAAGCTACGCAGTTCTTTGGCGGTTTTGGGACGATCCATGCTCAGGATTGCATCAACTTTCTTTTTCAAAGGCTTGAGTCCTTTCAGAGTGAGCCAATAACCTAGCCAGTCTGTTTCCTTGACTGCCCATTCACACTTCAAAGGATTAATGGTGAACCCATTTTCCCTGAGTCTTCGCAGTATAGTGCGGAGTAGTTCGACATGATGTTCCCATGTCTTAGAGAAGGCACCTACATCGTCAATGTAGACCTCTGCGTCATCAATTCCACGAAGGACGTTCTCCATAATGGATTGAGCAATATCAGGTGAGCACTTGAGTCCCATGGGGAGTCGTGCATACTTGTATTTTCCAAAGGGTGTAATGATAGTGCATAGATCAGCACTTTCATCATCTAATTCAAATGTATAGTATTGCATGCTGATGTCCAGCTTGGTGAAGAACTCATATCCAGTTCTCTTGCGTAAGATATCACTGATGATTGGTAAGGGATAAACTCTCCGCTTAACAACTTTATTTAGTTCACGCAGATCGCTAATCCAGCGTACTCTGCCATCCTTTTTAGGGACAATGAATGAGGGTGAAGCCCATTCACTTTCCATTTGTGGAACAAGTACTCCAAGGTCCACTAAATGATCTAATTCCTTCTTGAAAGTTTTCAAGTGGATACGAGGTACAGGATATGGTCTAGCATGTACCGGTTTGGCATCTGGGTCAATGTCAATATGTACCTTTTTATGAGGGTAAACTCCAAGAGTTCCATCGAACATCTGTTCATTTTCTTTCAGTACTTCTAGCAAGTCTGCTCTTTGGTAAGCATTGAGATGAGTCAACTTGTCAATGACTTCTCTGACGTCAGTACGGTCATACTTAGCGTCTAGAATTTCAGTGGCAAAGCTCTTGAGCCAATCCTCTCCAAAGAGCTCGTCTTCATTTTGAATGAAGAACATATCAGCCATGGCATCAAATTCTTCTGAGCCCAACCCTCCAGGTGGTCTCAGGGGTAGGTTTGAATCAAACCACTCCATAATGCCTTCATCATAGTCTAACTTAATCCCTGCTTTGGATAGAAAGTTAGTACCTAGAATAATGTCATAATTAACTTTGTCATTGTCAAACACAAGACAGGTCTGTTGAGAAATACGCCTGTTTTTGTCAAATTCAGGCAATCTTAAATCACGCAGTGTTACTACATGCTGTGAAGTTAGTTTACCACCAAGTGTGGTCACAGACTTTTCTTTTGCTGTTTCTTTCGTTACAGCATTCTTTGGCAAACATGATCTTTTTATCAAAGACAATGAAGAGCCAGAGTCCAATAGGACACGCAAGAGTCTTCTACTCTTGACAGCACCAATTGTGTTGGCCACACAAATGGTCACAGGTGTTTGCTGTTTTGGGACCTTCATAGCTTTTGGTCCAAGGAAATTAAATTGAGGTGTTTCCTCCTCAATTTCAAAACACTCCAAAGTTTTGAGAGTAGCGTTTCCGGCAGATGAATCGGAATCAGAGCGGGTACAAAATTCAGTAGTATCAGTTGCTTCGTCAGGCAACTCAAAAGTATCATCATCAAAATTTAAAATGTCTTTAGATTTGGAAATAGAATTAGAATCAAAAAATTGATAACCATCAATTTTGTCTTTACTTTTAAAATGTAAGGAATCAATTGAGTCACAATCAGACTCGCAATCATCACGGGGTACCATTAATGATGGTACACAAATAAACCCCAGTGGTGCATTTTCTACACCCCCATCTGCCAACGCAGTTTCCTACTTCTTGCCGAAGCCAGGGAAGAGCTTGTTCAACTTGCTCTTGGGCTTGGCGACCTCCTCAACACTGTCGTCATCAGACAACTCCATTTCGGCAGGTCCATTTTTGCCATCCCCGGCATGGAATCCTCCCTCAGATCCACGAGAGGAGTAGCTCGATACAGAGCTCCTGCGGGAGCGAGAGCCAGTACTCTTGGCAGGGGAGCGAGAGCGAGAACGATCCTCCTCATCAACATGCATAGCATGTTCATCACGTCCCCCCTTCTTGCCAGCGGGTTTCCTGTCTCCCCCGCGGTTATCATCACGACGGTGCTTGAAATCACCGTTTCCATCGCGCTTGCGATCTCCTCCACGATCACGGCGATTGTCTCCGCCACGATGCTGGCCACGATCGCCTCCTCGATCGCCACCACGGCGATAATCACCACCTCCTCGGCGGTAATCTCCACGGCCACGATCATCACGACGGCCGGAGCGACGATGGGAGCCACTGCCACGGCGGTGGTTGCTGCCACGGCTGGCAGGGAGATGGGCCGACTTCTTGGCCTCCTTCTTGGCAGCCGGCTTCAGGTTGCCATTCCTTTTGTCGGTCAAAAAATACTGCTGGAAGACCGCCACCTGCTCCTCGATGGTCCCGAGAGTGGGGTGAGACTCGGCGTACTTTTCCTGGTACGCACGAGGCATCGAGAGGAAGAAATTCTCCTTTTCCTCTTCTTCGTTGGCTTGTGCAATGGTGCAGCGAAGCGTGCCAGTGAGCAAATACCCGTAGAGCTCTTGGCGGCGACGTTCGAAGTCATCCGCACCTTGCCCGGCGATTTTTTTCACGGTGCGACCAAGACGAATGACTTGATTGCCCATGTTCTTGACGCCTGACACCTTCTCAAGGTAGTCACGGATAGATTCTCCGAAGTTCTCATAGGTCTTGAGTTCTTCGGTCGTGATTCGACGATCGACGACGTTGTGCCAGGTGGTTTTGCCAGCCCCCTGTAGCAACTTGGGGAAGATGAGGAACATCGTGGGTCCGTTGTTGCGAACTTCCACGGGAATCATGTTGACCACGTTGTCCTCAAAAGAACGCCAAGTGAAAAAAAGAAAGTGTTCCACGCTGATCCCTTTGTCAGGCACGATGTACGCGGAGTACGACTTTTGTTTTCCATCCTGTTCCGTGAGAGAAAACTGGATCTTGATCTGATCGGGCTGATAAGTATCAAGAGCCTTAATCGGGAGGTGGTCAGGTCCCAATTCCACCCAAGGAGGGTAATGTCCGAAGACGGGATTTTTTGAGGCATTGTAGACGTCAGCCATGATGATGTTGATGTTGCGTAGGTTAGTTTGAAGGTGATTCGTTGAAGATTTGTTGCTTGTAGATAGTCCAATCTCGTTGGGGCTGTAATTACAGTGACCTGAGTCGGATGAATAGAGTAAATAGATGAAGCTAATTGAATAATCAAAAGTAACTTGAATTGAAATTGTGAGCTTTATCTTTACTATTAAAAATGAATCAGACGTTCCTGAATCCACAAGTGTATCACAGGTACGATTAAGAACAATCCTTCATACGATCCCTCAGATCGTATGTAAGACCTAGACTAGCCCTAGGCCTATAACTAATCGTGCCACGTTCTCAGCCTCACTTCAACATCAAGAGTAACATCAAATAAGTAGATAGCAGTAATATAATCCTACTACGTACTTCCCATGCCACGCAGTAACTAACAAGATGTGGGCAGGACAGGAGGTAATGAGATGGTGAAATGTTTGGTGAGGAAGCGTGATCTTTACATAAGTTAGTGAAATAAGGAGCTTGATCCAAATCTTGAATCTCTTGTCCTAAACATTTCTCAGCGCTTTTGAGAATGAAATCGTGCAGAGGAGATGTCCTTCATATCAATTTCAATACTACTTTTGTCTTTCTAAGAACCCAAACTTGAATCATGATGACTTGTGGCTTCTTTGTATAACCTTTGGGGCTCAGCATTTGAGCCTCCCTTGATTCCTGGGGAGCTTCTTGTCTTTCTTCCAACCTAATGAGTGAAGCATTATCACCTAACGCGTCTTGTGGAATAAGAACGCGGACTTTTGAAAGCCAATTTAACTGATGTCATTGATGCTTTCTTGCTTTGGCTTGCCAATGATGGTGCAGACAGGGTATTCTTGTCTTGAATCAATCGCTGAAGGATAGTCCTTTCCCAAGCAAGATTGAGTAAAAGCTTTGTGTTTGCGATCTCCCAGTTGATGATTCATTGGGATGAAGTCATTTGTCATTGCATTCTTCGACAGTCTTTTTTCGACTGACTGGCACTAGGCACTAAAGAATAACACGGGCATGATCGCTAGAACTGAACATATGTTGATTTGTCAGGAAGTTGTCTTTTCAGTGTCCCTTGCAATGAAAAGGGACCAAAGAAAGAGTCAATTTTGATTGAACTTCGAAACCTAGACATCACTAAGTACAATGATGGCTTCATTGCCATTCCCAAGAAGCAACCAACCAAATATGACCAAAAGTCAAACTGGAAGAATCTCAAGAAGACAATAGGAGGCATCGTGAATTTGAGGCTTGTCATTGTTTCCTTGTCCGTCATCTTGAAATGAAATTCTTGAGCGTTCTTACTCTTTTTCTTCGTCAAGCTCAAACTCAAGCAGGACTGATAAACTCAGAGAAAGTGCTCAGTACAAGTCTCTGAAATCCCCAAAGGGACATCTTGTTGTTGAATGGGTTGTGAAAGAAAACTCGGAAAGGACTTAGGGAGATGCCATTCACAATTGAATAGTTGTATTTACTCATTTATTGGGAAAGTGAGAGCTATTGAGAAAATAGTCTGTCATGAAAAATTTACCAGATTTTCATAAAAAATCTCTATAAACTATTCAGAGTAAATTTCAAATCTGCGACACTATAAGTTTCCTCACAATCACTCACCACCAGGGCCAAACAGAGCAATTGATTAATTTTAGTGTCCGCGAGGAAAAAAAAACATTACTAAATGAACCCTTTATTCACTGCCATTGACCAGACACACATCTCCTTCACATTGTTGCCACAGTTAATCACATTACTAAATGGTTTTGTGAGGTGTGTCAAGTGGGTTGAATTAATAAAAAGAGTATTTTATGCCATCATGGTATAATATCAAAAAATTTTCTCCCTCCAAAGCGTCACTACAATGGTTGTGGATTATTCAAGAACCCTTTTTATGGATGATTTAAATAATACTGATGGAAAATATGATTAGGCCAGAATTAACCATAGGTCATTGAATGTTAATTTACGAGGAAGAGGGAACATCTACATTAACTTGACTGTGGTTGTTTAAGTGATGCTTAATGCTTAATGCAACAATAAACAATTTGTTTTGATTGTGGTGTTCATGGAGGGCTTTGATGACTACTTACTATTTGTACTGAGTTACAAAAAATTCTTAAGCAATAGTAAATAAGGACCTTGAATTAACTGCTTATTTCTGTAATTTTGTTAAAAATAATAATCTGTGGGAATATGACTATCTGCCTGTAGATAAGCCTCTGTGGACACCTGTGTCCCCAGGGGGAGCTTTTTGGCCCTGTCGGAAATCTCACATGGTTGCTCCACTGTGGTTCCCGAGTTCGAACCCTGCCGTTGGCAGATTCGAGCCCGATCCTGTATCGGCAGGCTCCCCTACTCACACTGCTCCTTTGTGTGGGGGAAGCTTGCTGATTACATGCTGCATTTGGGTCCTCCTGCGGGATTCGAACCTTGGACTTCAGCCGTTCATATGGACAACCTCCATACTCCTGCTGGGGGGAGTGTGGGAATATGACTATCTACCTGTAGATAAGCCTCTGTGGACACCTGTGTCCTCAGGGGGAGCTTTTTGGCCCTGTCGGAAATCTCACAACCCGTCGGATTGAAAAGAATGGTAGAACAGATGCAAATTAGTAATGACTTCATCGTGAGTTAATCCGTTGTCGATTTAAATTGTGAGAGCAACCAAGCAAGTGTGGAGTGCGGCGGCAGGTGGCGGTGGCGGCGGAAACGTGATGTGGATGTGGCGTTGCTTGGTGCAAGGCAAAAGCCAAAGCGAAGATGAAGATGCATAAGAGAGGGTTTGAGGGATTTGGTTGGTGGTCGGTGTTTGAGCATAATTCTTAGTGGGGATATGTTGAAATTCTCTCAATTTTTCGTCCTACACCGACACCCCCCTAGATACGTGAGAAAGATGTTTGGTTCTGACACGTGGAACCTAAAAATCAACCAAAACGACAAAAAACGATGCAAAATTTAAAAAGGAGAATGACCACCTCTGTATCAAGGTGCGAGGTCTCGATCTAAACAACTCAAATTCTACAGAATCGAATGCACAAAGACAATGCTTGCGCTCGGTAAAAAGGGATTATTTTAGGAGATGTTGAGCAGAAAACGGAAAGCGTCAATCAAGTAAAAGTGACTTGTTGCCTCCATTGCCTCCATTGCCTCCCAATCCTTTTGAGAATAATATGCTGTTGTCGAAAGAGATCAAAGAATACAATGCCTACTGTTAAAAAAGAATGTTTCCGACGATGACGTCCGAGGAATGTTCACACTGAAATATGAGCGGCTAGCCTCGTACGGTTTGGATTGTACCGATTCGAACGTTCGGATTGACGCGTCCGGTTAGCAGACCGCATTCACATTTACAAGATAATGTTTTCAGTGAAAGTCGGTCATGATGTGGCAACGTCGAGAGTCGAGAGTCGAGACTGAATGTGATTGCTCGTCGATTTGCCCATCTCGCGGCTTTTGAGAGAAGCGGCAATCAACCAAACGGTAGTGTTGCCGATTCGACGAAGAGTTCATTCAAAGCAAATCAATACGCTGCTGCCGATTCAGCGGAAGTATTGAAGATGCTCGTCTTCGTCGACGTTGTGGTTGTGGGTGCGTGGGTGGTGGGAGGAGCGAGGCTTGTCGTGCCGGGCGACTGACTCGGTGTTTTTGCCCGGAGTTGCGGGCGGCGGGCGATAATATTCTTCAGTTTGAGCATTGAAGTTGAGCTGCTAAAAAATTGGGCAAATTTGAAGAAGAAACCACCCAGTGCCTACAACAGACACAGCTACAATAGCTCTTTATAAGTACGTATTTTGAATCACTGTACAGTGGCATCTGAGAAGGCAGGGGGTGGGATTGCATATGAACTGGGTGGTTCAGTGGGCATGAGACTTTCATTCCATCCTTTGGATTAGGAACACTATGATGTTGCTAACATGGCTAATTAGACAAGCATGCCTCTGATGAGATAACATCAATTGGCTGAAACACAGAAATGATTGAAACACTTCAACCTATATACCAAAATTAACCAAGAAACTGGATATGAGCTCATCCAACCTACTGGAGTCCAATTTCTTCAGAATCCAAGTCATCAAGCCAACCCACAAATTTAGGGGCTTGGTCACACTTATTCTCATCTCATATGCAACTGTAAGGGAGTGGAATACGAGAGAAATATGTTTCTTCTAGTTCTAGTTATAGAACCTTCTGAACATAAGAAGGGTGTACTCGTCACACAAAAACCATTAATGTCACCTACTACCTACTAATTTTTCAGCAGTCGTCAAGGTGAAGGAAAAGAAAGGTTCCCTTTTCTCACCATTTGAATTATTCATGTAGGAATTATAATTGAATGATTTTCTGTTGATCTGACACATTGTCACATGAAAGATACATTTTCATGTTTCATAATGCATGTTATTAATATCAATACAAGATCATTTAAACACACGAACAAATCAATAAGTATTAGGTAGGTCCTACATATCATTTATCTTTGGATTAGACTTCATTTGGGGAAGATTGTGACCTTCCCTTTGATGC
>JALLAY010000435.1:0-15438 GCA_036939635.1 Cyclotella baltica | reverse complement strand
TGCAAAACTCCCACCCATACACACATCTGTAAACCCAAAAACACGGTCACTGAATATGCTATAGTTATAATTCAACACACTTCTCACATGTTTAGCCACGTCGTTTTTTGATGGGATAACATTTCATATTAATGTTGAACGTCGGATCCCGTGTTCAACTTTGACTTTCGTTGAACGATAAGTCAAGAAACTGCATAACACCAAAAACGCATAACGTCGCATAAAAATCCAACATTTAACTTCAACACCATGTCATAACATGCGTTTCGAGCAAAGAACACATATAAAAATGCTTGACATTTCTGACTGATGTCAAGCATTTTTTACACGTGTTCAGAATCCTACTGCAGAACCTGCTCTCTCGTGTTCCGTGCAGGACATTTTTATGTTACATTCGTTTTTTCATGTTCCCTAGAAACTTCATGTCTTGATATGTTTAAAGGATGACTGCATAGCCATATCTGAGCAAGTCATAACCTTTTTTTGACGAGAATGTTGAACATTGCAAAGCTATGTCTGACATCAAAGTGGTTGATATGCACATGTTAAACACATGTGAAACACAACATTATCTCATAAAAAGTCTTATTTCAATGTAGCCCGCCGATTCAATGTCTATGTTATAAAATTTGAGGTTATATTGTCGTTTACTTAAGCCCAAATTGATTTCGTAACAGTTTTTAAATCAAAAGGAAAAGATCCGTTGTCATTTTTCAACTTGTCACTACTTTTATGTTATGATCACCGCTCCCAAGCCATGATCATCAGCACAGAGAGTTTCACTGTAAAATGAGAACACAAACAATAACATCCATGTTATGTTGCTTCCCCGCCGCCGGCCCCTTCACTATCGTCTAAAAACTCAACACAGCAACAACCACGTTACTTTACGTTGCTCCCCTGACGCCCCCTTCATTGTCTAACAACTAACGGTCACCAGCCCCTTATCGTCTAAAAATCAACGCTGCAACAACCAATTTTGTCCCCCGCCGCCAGCCCCTTTGTAACGGAAAAATTCAATGCAGCAACAACCAATGTTGCTCCCCTGTCAGCGGTCCTCTCTAAATCCTTAAGGCTCGTCAGCCCTTCATCGTCCGCCGTCTTAACACTCAACGCAGCAACAACCAACAACTCACCTCCAACAACACAACACCATGTCAGTAAAATTGTCTTGACATGTTGTTTTTGATTTTGACAACACTGTAACAACCATGCTGCTCCCCCTCCCCTCACGCCAACCTGTTCATCCTCACCGACGCCATAGATAACAGCCACAAAAAATAACAGCAATTCACATGCAGCTCTGCTCCTTGCCCCCCACGTCAACCCCAGTGAGTATAATTATTATTGTTTAATTATTATCTAACCAGTTCTAACCTGTTCCCGCTGCCGGCCCCATCATCAACTCACCTCCGACAAAACATTATAACATCATCATCGCCGCCGCCGATATCCTATACAAAACAAAACAGCAATTAACATGCTGCTCCCGGCCCCCACATCTACAGTGAGTAAAATTAATATTGTTTAATTCTAACTACATCTCTACACCCCCTTCTCTGACAACCGACGACACAAACTCACTCAGCCTCAGCCACAAATAAAAACTGACACCGCCTCTGATCTGAATTACCATCACAGCAACAACCAAGCTGCTCCCCCGCCTCCCGCTGATCCCTTCATGGTCCCATCTTCAACGAATCAAAAAATATATCACATCATCAAGGTGTCAAGAACACGGCCTTTTGGTAAGTGGTGCTTTTATTCATTCAATTATTTCAAACATAAATCTAACATAACTTGATTCCATTCTTAAAATCAAGCGAGTTCAAATTCTGGTGTGTTAATTGATTGTTGTGTCTTTTAAATATCTTCAGTCTTCCATCACTAATAATTTTCTTTTGATCAATTCAATAGCTAACCTGCGTCACGACACATTAAACTTAGAGAAGTGATGTGAAAAGGGTTTCGTTCTTGTCGCAGTTGGAGAAATGAAGGTCGCTTGACGCTGAGGCTGTGTTTGTCTTTTTTGTCGTTTGCTTGCTTAATTGTAGATATTAAAACATAACAAGTATACAATTGAAAATTATTTAATGAATTAGTGTCGATTTTAGTAGCAACATAGCTGTCTTAATCTTAATTATTATAATCATAGCTTAATCAACATAACTCTTGTCATGTCAAATATCTAATTCAGATTACCTTAAATTATTTTTCAGCCATCATCTTACATGTTGAATATTGCTTATTGACAATTGGCATCATAACTGGTTCTGTAGTGCATGTTACATTTTTCTTTTTCATACATGTTTTCTTTATGGACAATTATTATCTTGAAAACATGATAATGATATGTGTAATCAAGACCTAATTTATTACATGTGTGTGAAAAAACATGACACATTATCCCACAGATTAGTTGTGAGCTCTCATGATATGAGCATTCAAATAAACAGGATGTGAGCAGCAAAGAAAATGGTTCGGACATGGAGGGATCGTGCCATGGTGGATTATGATTTTTGTTGAGAGAGGTGGAGCCCTCGGCTGGCGGGGCCAATCAACTGGTGTTGTGTTCATGGTATAGTGCTGACTAAAATTCAGACACCTAGAAGATCCTTTTTGGACTTTCATCTTGGTGGTTGGTCACTAATTTCCTCTGTTTATTGACCAAAATCAGACACCTGAGTTCTTTCTCCCCTTTTCATCAGCAGTCAGTCAAGTACCGGGGTTAAGATAGATGATATATTTATTATAATAACTAAGAAAATAAGCACTTCTGTATAAGATCAAGTTATGAGTCCTGTAGTGAGTAGAGCCTGGTCCAACAAACCAGAACTGTGAAATTGACTTCTCGTGAATCTAGACTGGAACTCCCGCCGATTTCCCTACAGATTCCATCGTATTCTTCCGGGAGAGAAATTGTGAAGAGGATGTCAATTATTTGATGTATTCATAGCGACTAGAATTAGTCACAAGAACAGTTTACTATTGAAGTTGATTCACTGATGCATGTTGTCTGTGTTGAGCTTTTGACCTCTCAAATGATTTACGTGATGTCATGTTGGGCTGACACACGTTCTCTGTGCGGTGAATGACATTATGTAAGGCTGACACACATTCACTGCGCGGTTCATGATCTCAAGCCAGATAATGGTGGTGGGCAATCAGAGACGATATTGCAATAGCTGTGAGAAATGCTGTTAAGAAAATGAGGTCATTGTATTAGGCAAAGATGGCCTCCAGCATTGAGTTACACCATATGCTCCTCTTCGGCAACTAATCACCCAAAGACATCATGCATAGTGGTCCTTCATGTAAACAGGAAACACGGGATTCCCAGGGTGGGAAATGGGATAGGAAGTCTTCTCGGAACACCAGTAATTCTTCCATGAGGAAAGACAGGAAGGGCGCAGTTATTTTGTTACCAAAATAGTGATTCTGATCCGTTGCAATGACGTTCATGACACCAATATTGAATCACACATGTTCTCTACGTGGTTTTTGACATTATACCGATGCGCTGGGGTTAATGACATTGTTATTGCCTCTTCTTGAGTCATGGCTACATCTCAGTTTTCACGGAATCGCAGGAACAATAATTTTGGCATTTCCCATTTCCTGGAAAAGGCTGTGGAAAGGGGGGGAAGGACCTCTAATCATGCAAGGAATTCATAAGAGCCAGATCACTGACTCTTCACTGAGCCTAGTCTAGCAGCTGCCTGACAGCTGCTCCAGACCCATCTGTTCCCCGTGTCACATCGGACACCAATATTTGATGTCCGTTGTGCGTTGGCTGCATGCGTTCAGCATGCGTTGGCACGTTCGGCTTCTCTCTCGTGTTCCTCGGCCGACCGCCTGCTTAGATAGCCTAACCAGTCTAGCCTCACTCTTTTGCTCATCAGACTTCGTTCACCTCGTCTCTTTTGAATTATTACTACAAAATATCTACATCCTACATTCAACTGGATGAGAGTGATCCGCAATGAATACTTTTTGATGTGATAATGAGCCAGAATTTTGTTCAAGTTCATGATGTCAAAACCGATACACAACATTATGTTAAAATTGCCTCTACCCATTAAAAGTGACTACTCAACTGTCCCTTGGTAAGATATTGAGCCAACTGATTTTCTACATGGAAGAGACACCAGGGCAGCATGTACGATGAGTGATGAATAAAGACCATGTTGGAAATACATCCTTGCATTTTGTGCAATGGAAATTCACAGACAGGCACTGCTCAATGTGATCCATGTATTCCATTTTATCTATAAACCTCTCGTTGCACCCCTCGCATGACGAACTGAAAATAGTATCATTGGCAATAGTTCTGCAGTCTGAATGATTCAATGGTATCAACATTTTATTTTCCAACGGCTTCTTTCGTGAAAATGTAGCAAGAGCCGTGATTTTAGAAGCATGTGTGATTGCCTTCTTTTTCTTCCACCGTTTTTTCTCTGGGCAACATGCTTTGCCATGGTTGACACATTTCTCCCAAGTTGAAAAAATCGCGTTGCAGTTGCTGCATGCAAATTTTGATTCTGAGAACTCTGATGTTTCAGAATAGGAGACTTTTCTGTTCTCTCCTGAGGGCTCTAGACAGTGCTCTTCTATTCGCGAATTTTCCATCATGCACTCGAATTCCTCAAGAGGTCGGTCTTCGTTTGTCACATTTTCAAATACCTTCTCCATGCTGTCATCAGAAGCATTTTTTAAAGTAACATCAAATCCATCCCAAGTATGCATATCCCCACATATTCCGTTGAACAACTCGCAAAGTGCCTTGATTTTATCTGGCTGGCATTCAAGTACTTCACCAAGGTTCATACAAGACAAGTTGAATTCCAAGGCATCAGTAATACGCCACTCTCCCTCCAGTGCCAAGGCCTTCTCTTTCACGAAAATCCAGTCTGAAGCTTCTTGAAGCAGACTGCTGTCATTGCCATCTTGTTTGATATTGTACGGTAGTCCTGTACCCGGATGAAAACCGAATGACAAAAGAGCTATACCGACAAATAATCTGCCGGGGGGCAGTAAACTGATTCCTTCAACTCGACGTGCCCCACCCTTCAGTTCAAGCGAGTTTGCACAACAGCCAAATATCTCAATGCTCTTTGGGGTAAAGGTTGGAATCGCAGCTGTAGGCACACAATTTACAGGCACAATTACCATGCCACCTCCCTCTTTCTTTTTCCACTTTACGCCATTATTAATTGTGAGCACTTTTGGGAGATTCACGTCAACATCATTAGAAAATCGAATAAAGTGATCTTTTCGACGCTCAGAAGCCAAAACAGCCATAAGCCTTGCACCTTCAGGTGCATCTTGGAAAAGTGGACTTGCTTTTGATTCTCCATTGCCTTCGCTTTCTTTTGCCAGAGGAAAAGAGATTTTCTGGGATACTTTTGACATACTCACAGTCGCCACTAGATCTGGAGCTTCAAACATATCTCTGAAGTCATCAATGTCCGATACTTTTTTATGCTCTCCAGATACATCAATGGTACCGATGGCCTTCTTTTTCGTGGTGGTAATTTTGCAAAACAGAGCACTATTGAGGGAGCGATTTCGTGCAACTTCCAGTTCAAGGAGCGATTTCATTTCGTTTGTCCTGGATTTTCCAAGTTTGGAGCACGAGATCACAACAACTCGCCTCGAAAGGAGGCCACTTGAGTTGGTCAAAATACTATCAGAATAGCACGGATGCCATGCCCAACATGCTTTCTCAGGTATAACTCCAGCATTGCCACTGCCGCTGCTTGTTTTAAAATAGATAGCTTCGTTGATTTTCACCGATAGTTTGCTAATGATTGTGTCTCTGGGGCTTCTGCTTTCATCCATCTCCCATGTTTCCGCACAAACGAAAATCTTGAGTGAACCACTAAAAGTGTACATCGAGAAGCAAATATTATTTTCCAGAGCATATGATGCAAATCTCTGATCGAAACATTCGAAGTATTGACCACTATTGTGCAGGAGAGTTAGTGGATCGAATCGAACAGAGTGACAAATTTTGCCAGTGTTCGTTAGTTGGAAGGGCTGCCGGTGTTTATCTAAAATCTCCCTCAAACAGGAGCTATCGATAGGAGGACCATCGAGGTCAATTGATAGCTCACCACTAGAGCATTCGATCTTACTTTTCTTCGCAGTTTTGTGTACAATAATTGTGTCATGGAACAGCCACACTTGAATGATGCGCAGAATGTTTAATTTTGCAGGATGCATTTTGTAAGGAGGATTTTCAATATCGAGGACTTCAGTTCTGATGGAGAGACACTCGGCGACTCTTTGTTTTAGACTTTTCAGGGTGCCGTACAAATGACGTATCCTCGTACTTGAGATGCAGTGGTCCCGGATAAACTTGTTTCTATCATTGGAATTGGCATAATCATAGACCAGATTTATCATTGCCAATGGCTCAGAAAACAATCCAGCATCAAAGAAGCATCGGGAAGTGAAAGTTTTTGATGTGATCGCGTTGAATGTGGCAGTGTCGTGATACATAGGTGATGAAATGGCCCACGGTGTTTTTGGGAAGGAAAGAACGGCAGCAAGCGCGATGGCCTCAGAGGCAACCCCAAATTGGATACCGAGACCAATCAGAGCGCCAAGTGTTAAATCGATGCTATGGATGTATTTCATAAATCATCAGCATAATGCAATCGTTTTCATTTTGAACCATGTAATAAAATAGCTCACCCCAAACTGACTGCAAGTGATCCCAATGAGGTTATCTCTCCCTCATCGGATGGGTCACCAATGAAGTTTGACTCATAAAGTGACCTGAATGAACGTTCTATGTTAGTAATATCAGGAGGCTCAATGCTTTCAAGAAGTATAGGAGTTACAGCTTCATCTAGCATGTCCCTGAGCGACTAAAAAGAGAGCCAAATGAAAGTTGAGTTAGTTTCATTGTCTGATTTCATGTAGACTAATGCTTAGGCCAAGTATCCCTGTACTGGACCTCAACAATTAGGTTGCACTTACCAAGATCACTTGATCGAGTGGGATTCTAACCATTTCACCGGACTCAAATGTTTGCATGTACTGGTTGAGAGTATTTCTAGTGTAGAGTCTATAAACATTGCCAGCCCTGACACGGCCAGTCCTACCTGCTCGCTGCGTTGCCGATGCACGTGATATCCAAGTCGGCACAAGGATCTGTCTATGACTCGCTGCATTGTACATTATCTGTTTGCGCAATCTATTGTAGAGAGCATTCGAAGACATTTAGAGTATTGATTTGGTAAGTGTTATCCATGAAAAGTGTCACTCACCCGAGACAAATCACGTGATCGACATCTGGAAGGGTCAAACTCGATTCTGCTGCGTTGGTTCCTATGATTACCTTGACTTCTCCTTGTTTTGGTGGTTCAAATATTGACATTTGCTCTTCAAAAGGGACATCACTGTGAATTGGAAAGCATTTGAAGACCACGTTCGACACTTTCAATCCTTCGACGAGTTCAGATATTGCTTCAATGTCAGCCATCCCAGGTACAAATATGAGTACTGACGAGCCAGTGTTGCCTACTGATGCTGTTATTTGAGTTGCTAGTTTGTACAGCTTTTCCATGTCAGTTACAGACGGGGCGGATAAGCATTTGTTCCTCTCACATGCATCATAAATTTGCTGTGCTAGATTTGATTGTTTTCTTGAGAGAGATAACAAATCACTCAAGTCTTCAACAAAATATTCGTTAATGGGAAACCTCCTAACACCAACAAATATTGGCGGCTCTGGAGATCCAAAATATTGAGTGTAAAGCTTGGTAGTGGAATATCCAATGAAAGAGGTGTTAGAATTCGTTAAAGCATCTTCTCGTTCGATTTTGATTTGTGTGTTTCCTTACCCCTGCTGCCATAGTTGCACTCATGAGAATAAGACGTATTGTCGGATGACTTTTGAGCAATCGTCGGCAGAGCAGACAGAGAATATCACTTGATAAAAAATGGCAGGATTAGTTGACTGTTGAAGGCAAAACTTGCTGTTGATATGATACAACTTACGTGTCCACTGATCTCTCGTGAACTTTTGTAAAGACAAGTAAGTTGAACATCAGATATTCATAAATATGGAACAATCAGCAAATGAACTAACCTTCGTCAATAATAAGATGAGTCTACTCCCATCATGTGAACAAAACATAAGATTACATCACCAATCAACAAATGTAGAAATCAAAGAACTCACATGTGAATCAAACCATCCTGGATAATTCGCCAACTGAACAGAGAGAAGATGAGTAATGACATAAAAGTGAAACTAGAATGACAAGTTCTTACCAATCGAACCAAATAGCCAGTCGTAACAAACCAAGCATGAGTTTTCGAGCTCTCGTGTTCTTTGATACCGTGACCCACTGAATCAAGATGATTGTGTTAGACCTTGGTATCCAATCTATACAATACATGCACAGAATGACTTACTCCGGAGAGCAATTTTGTCAGTGAGGTCTCGTTCGTAGCTCCTCACTCTCTCAGAAAGAGCTTTGACAGCAATATGCCTTGGCTGTGATATAGTCATCTTAACTTCTGGAGCTGCCAATGTAGGTTCTGGGGGCTCGGCGCGTAATATGAAACATGGCACTCTAGATGATTTTCCACAGCCCGTCTCTCCCTGAATTATTGTGACTCGCTGAGTCTTGATTGCATTCAAAATTTCTTCCTTGTGTTCATCAATTGGAAGCAAGAGGGGCCCATCTGACTCTTTCTTCTCTTCTTGGATTAACGCAGGTTGGGTTGTTACTTCTTCCATAAAGGCCTTTTCATTCTTTGACACCAGTTCATTGTCTAAGGAGCCATCACTAAAGGATATACTTTCTAAACAGGAATGGAATGTAGATTGTTCAAAGACTTGGTAAGGAAGAACAGAGTCGTCATCCATAGCCTCTACCAAACATTTCTCCATTACATACAAAGATTGCAAGTCTGACCAGTTCATCTTGTGCTTTGGAGGACCAATCACATCGCTATGCTTCATCATCTCCATTGTCATGCGGGCCGCATCTATATGACGAGACTCAATATAATGCAGTTCATCATTTCCAGATTCAAGATTTGATTTGTAAGATATTAATGGAAAAAGAGTAGCATCGACAAGTTCTGCATTGGTTGACCCGTTTTGCGACAGACTTGAAATAAAGTCACGCGGAAGAGAAGGAAAAATTGGCTCATCAATATCGTCGATTTCCTCCGCATCTTTTGATCCCGGTGCACTCGATGGAAAGTCAGAAATGTCACCAAAAGAATAAAGTGCATAAGAGAAATCAATCCCCAGGAGCAATTCTTCGTTGTCCGAAGTCAACTTTAATCCATCTCCAACTTTCTCGGCAACATGTTCTATAATGCCCATATAATCTAATGTACTCTGTGGTGGCAATCTCTCTCCATCCCCGCATTCCTCGTCGCCTTCTTGGCACCATTGTAAACTCTCCCAGTACTCCTTACGTTTGCCCACGTCGTCATGTTTAATTAATGGGCCGGTGTAGTCGTTGCCCATCAGAATAGCCAATTCAATCATTGCTGATGAGCATGGTAAACCCAAGGACGTGGCAACTTAATCCGAGTGAGGACTTTCCCAACACAGAGGTCATCAGCCGACGGGTCCAACTGTTGAAACTGCAAATACTGCGTTTGTCCAGATTCTTCATTATCTTGCTCTTCATCATTTGAATACCCATAAACAATGTAATCACTGTCAGATGCCAAAGCATACGTCCTACCCAATGTATCATCCGCACTCGCTTTGGCCACCGCCGAATCCGCCTCTCCCTCACACTGTAAAATTTGCATCGATCCACAGGGCAACACGGGACTCATATCCGCAAATGCACGAATCGACCGTTCAATCTGCTCCATCACCAAATAACTCACGGGAAATGAAGCCAGATACATTTCTGCCTCGGAATCAACGCCCCCACTCGTCTCGAGAGACATTTGACGTTTGTATTCCACGGCTTGCTTACGGGCAGAACTTCTGGATTTAGAAACACCGCTTGGTAATATCCCATTAATGCAAAACTGTCGTACATTTTCCCATTCGTTACAGCGTCGTTCTTTACGTAGCTCGTGTTGATTCCTCTTCATGCGTTGATTCGATCCATCAAAGTAGATTTTGAGATGGATGCCGTGCCTTGTGGTTAGCTCGGAGAGGTAATTTGTAGTCACATCGTGAGCTAGTTTCAGCGGTATCAATGATGGCAGCAGAAGCTGCGACTGCAGTGCTTTGTCGTGTGGAGTTTTGGAGGAGAGAACATTGGAACGATGACGATAGTATGCCAATCGAAGGAGGTGGTATTTTAGCCCGTTGCCGTCAATTGCTAGGGTTGATGAGTTTTGGGATAGATTTGTTGGTGAAACATCGGGGTGGTCGATTCCCAATTGCTTGAGGAAGCCGGTCAAGCCGTGAACTCCCATCTATAGTTTTGCCTTTGTTCTATCTTCCATTTCTATGCGCTGCATAATGAAAGTAGTAACAGCAATAAAGATAATTATTTAGCATGCCACCAGATTTTTAAGAACAATGAGTGAGTTAACCATTAAATAAGTAATTTCAATTGGTAATCGTAGATGAAGTAAGGTTCTATTGCATGCAACATAACGATTTATTGACCCATACCTGCTCTCGATCGAGAAATAATATTACTTAATGAGCTTGCAGCAACAACTTCCAGCAAAATACGTCATCATTAGAACAATTCATTGCGCCCGCGACGAACAAGAGATAAAAATCAAGTTGCACAATGATTTATTGATCATTGCGATGAATCAGCCGACTGATACACTGCTAATATATTATCTCTCTAGAGAGAGAGACGCATCGTAATTTTTGATCGATTTGCAAATCAACAACAGCATCTAAAAAATGAAAGCAACGCGGGGTGTCCCGAAATCTCCAGAAGAGCCGTACCTACACACAAGCAGTTTTTTCTCGATTTGCAATTCAAAGGCAGCATCCATCGGAATGAAAGCAACAGGTGCATAGATATTTTGAGTGCCATACCTGAAATATCTACCTATGGTTCACGATATGTGCCGACTGTCTCGTTGTGCTTGCTTTGATTATGTTCATGTGTTGCATGAGACGAGACGAGGACGGCAAGCAAACTCTTATCAAGAGAGACGGACGGAAGGTAAAAAACTGAAAACTCAGCTCATTGCGAAGGAGGATGTTTGCAGGTTGCGCTAAGATTCCGAAAAGTAAGATCACAATTAAGCTTCTCCCCTTAAATATACCTTCAAAACGGAAGAAAGGCGCTTGATGCTGGATCTCATCAAGGGGCGAACGACTCTCTACTCTCTACCTCTACCATAAGGTAAGCTACTCGCTCGATCGATCGCACAACACCTATAAAGTATTCCACAATGCAATGAGCACAAAATAGAGCAAGTAACGTTGTCAACAGATTGCTTATTCTTATTACCTTAACAACAGCTCAACGACAAAACAAACGTATTTTAATTATGCTACGAAGAGCCACCGCCCGCACCAAACAATCCCAATCCACACAGCCAAAGCAACAACCCCAAAAATCCCAACAACCCCTCCCAAACCCGGCTTTTCCTCCCCCCACAGACGATCCAGTAATCCAACGAATCCGTCTAAAAATCCCCAATGCCCACATATTCAAACTCCCACCCAAACCCCACTCGGGAGGATGGCGTGGAGCCGACTGGCGTGACAAAGTATGGCAGGGCACGCTTCAAATAGTCGAACGGGGTGATGAAACGGCTGTTTTATTAGTAGATGCGAATGGAGGGAATATATTCGCTGTTTGTCCAATAATGCACTTTGCCGAATCAAATGGTGTAGACAGATGCATTGACAGTTCGAGGTATTTTGTGCTACGCATTCAGAACGCACAGGGGAAACATATGTTCATAGGGTTGGCTTTTAATGAAAGAAATGATGCATTTGATTTTAACACTGCATTGGAGGATAGCAGAAGAGAAAAGGAGATGGAGAAAAAGGTGGCAGAGGGAGGTGGGGTCAATCTTGTTGAGAGTGTAGATTATAAGATGAAGGAAGGGGAGAAGATTCGTGTTTCGATACCTAAGTTTCCTGGGAACGATGATGACAAATTTTCGACGGTGGAGAATGAGAGTGGGAATAATAACAGCAAAGGTGGCGCTGCTGCTAGACGAAGAGAGGCAAGGAGAACATCTAGTGGTAACGGTGGAGGATTTTTGGCTCCTTCGTCAAAAGATACACCGTCACGTTTGACAGGATAATTTTGTTTTAGGTGACACGAGAGAAATAACGACTGGCTTATGTATAAAAGGTATGACCACATTGAGCCTCGGAATACATATTTGAGTGAAGTCATGACTCTTGAATGTCAACAGTGAGCTATGAGTAGTCCCCTTCAGTTTGACTCTGTTGGTGCTACAATGTTTCAATTTAAGATACACAAACCTGCTCATCATCTAATCAATAATTGAGAAATTGTATATCATTGCCTCTGAGCCTTATCCAACAAACTAAGAATTATTTCTTCCTTGATGCACCATAGAGCATGAATTCATGTTGTCTCACAAAATAAATGCGTTAAGTTTGATTCCTGTTGAAATCAGTGCACATATTTCATTCACTTGTTCACTTATTTATTACAAAGAACAACTACTAACCAACTTTCTTTACACCAACCTGTGCACCTTTCAACCCAGCACTCTCCACACTCTCATCCAAATTCTCAATAGTCCTCGGAGGATACCCCGAGGTCAACACATAACTGCCATCGACCTGACCCCCAATATGTTGGCCTATCGCAGATACAGGATCTGAAGTATTGAGTTTCACCACGAGGCGTTTCCCATTAGGAAGTCGAATAGCAATAGACGTAGAAGGCTGTGACGGATCCACAGGAGGAGGCGACAGTGTATTAGTCGGGTGTGTCGGATCAATCACTCCACCAGTCTGGGAAGACGTTGCCGCGCCAAGAGATTGTCCCTCCCCCGAAAAACTTTGGAATGCATCCCCACCACCACTGCGTCCTTCCTCACCGCTTCCATGCTTTTCTGGGTCGTACTCCTCACCCCTCTTATCAACGATACCAACCATGACCTCACCCTCTCCTTCTTGTTGTAGCTCCCTCGGGACCATTCCACGCGCTAAAGCAGTTAGAAATTCGGAATTGTTGGGGTCGGATAGTAGACGGTATGGTCCGTTGTCTACGGTGAAGCCCGAGCGGTACATGGTGATCGTGCGGCGCACTTCACCTTGGGCCGCGTCGGCTGATTCTGCCTGGGAGAATATATCCTCGCGGTTTGGCACCACACTGTGTCGTTTCCACAGCAATTAGACGAATAAGATGTAAGAGAACATAACGTGTAGCACCAAGAAACTCACGCGAGACCAGATCCTCCCCCTCGAGAATCCACACCACCGACATAGCGATCTTCTTCGTCGTCTGAACCGGAGGGGCGAGGGGGCGCGTTGTTGTTATTGCTGTTGCGGAGGGAGTGGAGTCCGTGGATGTTGCTCATGGTAGAAATAAAAAATGATGGGTTACTGGTACCTACGTACGACTCATACTTTAGAAGGGACTATAAAGTATACCTACTACTTCATCTATAAATAATGTGTAGATAGATAGATACTTAGAACTAGTAATCAATATTTTAGATCTATCTTGATCTATCATTCGAAATCTCTTTAGATATTTGATTGGCTCCATGGAATTCAGGATTGAGTAATCAACGGATTACTCTAAGGTTAGAGCCTACACTTCTAGTTATCTTTCCATTTGGTTGAAAACCAATTGCTCTTATCTAGGGATCATTGGACAATGCCAATTATGTATTCTGATCTGGAGAAACAGAAGGCGAGACACCTCCTATTGACACAGCGGAAGATCCATTCCTTCACTGAGATGGAATTGATGGATATGGAGAAAGGGGACCTCCAATCAATTGTGTTGCCCCTTGGTCTCCCCACTTATGACAAAGGCAATAAGGCTCTCGTACAGGACATCATTTGATATCAGAAAGAGTTTCCTCCCAAACCAGAACTTCTCTCCGTTCTACTACCAGTGATGGCCGAAAATGTCCAGCCATCATCTTTCCATACTGACCCCTTTTCTGGTCCAACACAACCACACAACCAAGGAGAAACCGCCGTCAACCAGTTGAATTAAACCACAAATGAAGGTGTCACCAAGGAGCAAAAGAAGGAGGAGGTTGATTTGAACGATGTCAATAATCCAATCACACCATCAGTTTTGGATCCATCAAACAATCGTGTTGGCAACATCAATATTGGTACACCCAACTTTCCCCAACCTCCCCCGGAATCTGTTACTCATAACACATCCACAGGCTCTATGGCCTTGGATGTGGCTCTCAAAGCACATCTTGCTGGAATTGATTACCAACCACCCTCCCCTACGACAAATCATTTCCACGGACCTTATCCATCACGCATCAATGAAGACACATAACCCTCGTGATCCACCTGAATCAATCATTGACCAGTTCCAAACACCAACCTCCACAACTTCATCTCAACTCAGCCGTGAAGTAGTTGCTACAGTTAATGAACAACTGGAGCAGATAGGTCTTACAAATTTGGAGTCTACCTTGAATCATTTAATTACAAGGAAGGACTTGGAGCGAGCCATCTCATACCGTGATAGCGAATTCAAGGAAGAAGTATAAAGCATGGTTTAAGCCGACGTCCAACATCTCGATACCACACTCACAGGAAAGATGGCGGACAGCCCTCCTCGCTAAGATGGATTTGTTGATTCAAGGGCCCCCAGCCATATCCTGCCGTGACCTGGGTCATGACATCAAAACAACAGCAACAGGTGGCAGTGATAGGATTGCCCAGTTTTGTGGGTCTGAAGTGGATCTTTCACCGGTTGAGAATGATGACGATGATGACCTGGTATGCCATGACTGTACCCCACTCATAGGTAGACAGGCAAAACCCAACAAAGACGAAGCTAGATGCCCCCCATCCATCCAATCCAATGACAAAGGAATCATGATGGCACATTCACCATTTAATGACCCACGTCGCGGAAAGGTACATGATGATTACCTTTGTGGACAATGAGGTCTCATGATGATGTCAATGAGTACTTTACTGAGTCTTTTCTCTGTGAGCTCGGTTTTGGACTGGACACACATGAGACTTTGACTCAGTCTACCAAGGACCTGCTCAATGAATGGCTTGTGGGATTGAGAAAATTGTAGAATTTCACTCCAGAGGAGTTTGTCGACTGGTACGCACATTTGCGGTTCAATCTAATGAGATGTGACATTGGTTTGGTATCATTCGATACTATTGTGATCAAGTGGGCTTATGTTGGTTTCTGTTACCCTAGTGTTGGAGGAACGCAATATTTGCAGATGGGACAGGCACTGTTTGACATTCTGGAAAAGCTTCTTCCCAAGACAGATCCACTGGTACAAGACTGCCTGGATACATTG